>JAJJHQ010008743.1:0-29162 GCA_021223825.1 Drosophila ironensis | reverse complement strand
TTAGGTAATTAGTAGCAAGCATGGGATTACAACGACAGAAGGTCATTGTATTGCACTAGAGCTATTGAGGTTCTGGAGGTTGTTTAAGTCGGATTGTAATTCCGATATAATGAAAGCAAAATTTTAAATCGCCAGCGTAAGGACTCAAGAGTTTTCTTTAGAGAGGGGGAGATCGTTTATAGATATGATAACTAATAGCGGACCGAGGTGACTCCCTTGTGGAACACCGGACGTGACGCTGACCACATCGAATAAAGAATTTTTTAATAGGACTCCCTGCGTCCTACCAGACAGGTAGCTAGGAACCCAACTAAGGAGATAAATTTAGTTTAGTAAATTTAGTTTACTTAGGAGCACGACATTTTTCACCGAGTCAAATGCCTTGCTGAAGTCGGTATATATGATATCTGTTTGACAATACTTTTTGTAACCGCTGACTATGAAGGAAGTCAGTTCCAAATGATTGGTGGTAATAGACCGTCGGCTTATAAATACGTGTTGGTAGGGAGATATGACCGATCTACAAAGGTGTTGCAGGTGAGGGGTAATTAATTTTTCAAAAAGTTTCGAAATAGCAGATAACTTTGAAATACCTCTGTAGTTTCCCGCCTCCGATTTTTTACCTTTTTATACCATGTATAAGCGTGACTGCTACTACCGGCGGGCACGGGGAGGCCAGGACGGTTGTATAGCTACTGCTGCTAAAAACAACCGGATTCAGAGAGGTACCGCAGTACAGGGAGACTCGGACCTCGAAACCAATCCGAAAAAGAAGGGGCCAGAGCGCAAGCGTCTCCTAGTCCCTGAGGGAACCGAAACCTCTTGCAAGGTCGGACTCAAAAAGACAAAGAAGGGCTTGAAAGCAAAAGCCCTGTACAAGGCCGCTCTCTAGATCAAGGCCAGGCTACGAGAGAAGTACGACCTCTCACCATAGGAGTCGAGCAGTCTCAAGTGGGTCAAGGCCAAGATAAAAGAGAGCCGTGCCTACCTTGCCCAGAACCCAAAGATTAAAGCAACGGGGAATAGGGCACTTTAACAAGGTGAAACGCCAACGCTCCCAAGATGAGGCTAAAGCCGAGGCACCAGCAAGTAAGCGGCCCCGATATAAACCAGCCCCGCCACCGCCACCGCAAACGAAGACCATGAGCGATATCGCGAGGAGACACCTCGTGGTCGCTCTGGTCGACAGGAGCGATCCCAACGGCCGCATGAAGCCAGAGCAGTGGAGGGCAGTCGAGTCCAAACAGCTCGTGGAGCTCGTAAAGCGGATGGAAGAGCCAAAATCACAGCCAGTCGCGTTCGGAAATGCGGGTTGGCTGGAAGGCGTAAAGCTGCTGAGCTGCAGGGACGACACCACCCTGAAGTGGGTCACCAGTGCCGTGGCATCTTTGGGAAAGCTATGGGAAGGGGCTGAGCTGGAGGTGGTGGACAGAACATTGATTTCGTCCATACCAAAGGCGAAAGTATTTTTCCCTGGTATCATGCCTAAAGAGAAGGCGCTGAAGCTGCTCCAGTGGCAGAACACGGAGGTACCAACCGCGGACTGGAAGGTTATCCATGTGGCAAGGCCCGACGCCAAGGGGCAGCACATGGTCCTCCAGATCAACAAGGAAGCGGAGGACATCCTGTACCCCAGATTTGGGAGGATGGCATGGGGCGTAGGCTGTGTTTACCTACGCCTCAAGAAGCGCCACCCGGAAGATACAAACACAAACACCCTGAAAGCTGGAGAGGTGAATGAGGACCTGAAAACGACAAATCTCTCCAGCCTGGATTTGGGTGACACGGAAGAGGAGGAGGATGCGGACGTGACTGTAATGGCCGCTCCATCTCGGAAGGACGACTCGACTAGCCATGAAACTGAAAGTCCCTCAGATAAACCTTCATAAAAGCAAGTTAGCGTCGGCGGAGCTCATGCTAACACTGGAGGCAGGGCCCGTCGACGTGACCTTAGTCCAGGAACCTTGGATTGCGTCGGGCAACAAGGTCTCAGGTTTAAGGTCTCCTAACTACAACGTATACTATATGAGGACAGCGAGTAGAGCCAGAACAGCCATCCTGGTCAGGAAAGGTATCTACGCTTACCTCCTGTATAATTATAGTACTGATGAGCTTACGGCGGTGGCGCTGGAGAGAACCGGAGAGGAGCCAATACTTATAGTTTCCTGTTACATGGCCCACGACACCGACACCCCACCACGGGAACTCCGTAGAATGGTGGAGGAGGCAGAATTGAGAAAGAAGCCCCTCATCATCGGCTCGGATGCGAACGCACATCACACCGTGTGGGGCAGTAAGGACGTCAACGAAAAAGGCGAGTCACTGCTAGACTTCATTTTGAGCAATGGTCTAACCATTAGCAATGATGGAGAGGAGCCAACATACGTAGGCCCAACCTCTACAAATGTGTTAGACCTAACCCCTAAAACGGAGGGAAATACCGAGGTCGCGGAATGGAGGGTCCTGAGCAGACCCTCCTTCTCGGACCAACGGTACATTGAAATTCGAGTAAAATTCAATCGCAGTAACCACAAACTACTTCGAAGAAACCCCAGAAACACCAACTGGGAAACATACGGCGACATAGTAAACAGAGAGCTACCAGAACCACCTCGAATAAAGTCCCCCGAGGACATTAAGCGGGCTCTAGAAAAGCTCAACATGACACTGGTACAAGCGTTCCATAAATCATGTAAATTATCTCGCCTAAAAAAGAGCTTCAGGGCAGCACGGTGGACCCGAAGCCTACAAAACACAAGACTTGAAGTACAGGAGCTCTTCAAGCTTGCCAAATAAGCAGAAGATGGCCATGTCAAAACAAAGATCTCGCCATGGTTGAGAAACATATTTATTGCGTGCTTGAGGTACAGCCATGGACCAGGGACTTGGAGAATAGCTAGGGTGGTATTTCTGCCCAAAGCAGGCAAATGCTCTCATTTCCTCCCCAAGGACTACAGGCCAATAAGCCTGACATCATTCACCCTAAAAACAATGGAAAAGCTGTTGGAACTAAAAAAAAATCATTGCTCAATCGAGATTATGCGCTAGGGGCATTTCCAGAGATAACCGGAGCATTTAAGAATTTATCAATGGAGAAAATAATGCAGTGCCTAAGAGCCGCAGTACCCCAAGAATCCGTAAACACCGGGATCGAAAATCTGCTGAGCTACAGACGGTACAGGTGGAATGGGAAACCACTACAATAACTACAGAAGCGAAAAGGGGAACACCACAAGGAGGTGTACTGTCGCCCACATCGTGGTTAATGATCTCCTGACGAAACAAAAACGGAAAGCCCCAAAGATAACTGCCTACGCAAACAACATAGGCATAATTATCGTGGAAAAATGTTCATCAACAATCAGCTCGGTCATGGTCAACACACTCAAAAAAGTGCTACAATGGGCGAAAGAAGCCGGTTTGAACATTAATGCGGACAAGACGGACCTCATTGTCTTCACAAAATGTACCTACCTCGCTGGACTCTCCCAACAATAAATGCGACGCCATTGATTTCCAAAGACCGAATAAAGTACCTTGGAACAATCATTGACCGCAAGCTGAGTTGGAAACCAAATGTGGAAGAAAGGACCAAAAAGGCAACTATATGCATCGCAGAAGATGCTGGGGAGCACATGGGCCTGTCACCAAGACTAACACATTGGATCTTCATATCGGTTGTGCGACCCATCCTTCTATATGGGGCTTTAGTATGGTGGAAAGCAACAAAGTCCACATACCTGAAGATCCAGGAAAAGCCGCAAAGACACGCTCTTCTCTGCATCACCGGTGCTATGAGAACGACGCCAACAAGGGCACTGGACATGCTTCTGGGAATAAGCCGGCTAGATATCCAAGCGCACCTAACGGAAAAAAAACGGCTCAACGCATATGTGCACAGGGCCAACTAGCAGTGTAGAACTATGGACACTGTGCTTTTGACAAGGGGATTCATGTAGGCACGGACTACATGACCCCCAAACCAAACTTCACAAATGTCTGCACTGCAGACAGACAGACGGACATGGCTAGATCGACTAGGCTGTTGATGCTGATCAAGAATATATATACTTATAGGGTCGAAAAAGCTTCCTTCTCCCTGTTACATATTGTACATTCGGACGAATCCAATATACCCTTGTTCTTTTTAAGAACCGGGTATAAAAATATCTAGACTCGTGGCAAATTTCATAAAGATCGGGGAAAAAATAATGAAAATACGGCCTTCGCCAATGTCAATGCCGTATCACGTAATATAAACCATTTGTATGTTCTGGTTTTATTCCTGTGTACATTTAATTTGGGGTTTAAATATTAAAACGGAAAAGCGTTGGAGACTACAACGTTTCTACTTGTTAATTTTGATTTTGATATCGGAACATATAAACATTTTTTATTTAATTTAATAAAATAATGAAAACGACATTTGTATTTGGGCATTGTAATATATATACAACATTTCAGATCTGAATCTTCAAAATTAATACTTTTTGAAAATATGTTTATTATTGTCCAGTAACAGTAACTTGAAAATTTGAGTTTGTGCCATAAAAAGTACATTTTCGCCTAATATCGACTGAATGGGTGGTTAAAGATGAGTCAAATTCAACAAGAGTTCTTTGCATAAAGCGATTCCAAAGACATGGTCGGAACCGTAAATAGCGCAACCGTACCACTGAAACAACACAGAACATTTAATTTTGAGTGGAACAGAACCACTCTCTACCACAAGCTTTCACACATTGTTCAAACTGCATTTATAACACATTGATTGGATAAGTCATCTGCCTTGTGTAGTCCTGACTTGATATCGAATAACATATTTTTAGTCCCGTACAAAAACAGAGATCAAATTTTGTTGACCCCCGAAGAAGCGGTTGCTAAGAACAGGAATGTCGGTATTTTCCTTCCGCTTTCGCCTTTTTTTTAATCGCTTTTCACTCCCACATATTCATGTATTAGTAATATCTAAAGAGATTTACTATAAGTGCACTTTTGAATGATAAATAACAAACAATGTTTTGGAGACGTTTAAGGATCAATAAATTTGCAAACTTCGCAAAAAAAATTTTTTGAAAAACCAAAAACCTTAAGAACGATTATAAGTCTAAGAAAAAAAACAATAAAATATTTAAAAATGAATTTATTTCGCATGCAAATTCATATTTCTTTTTCGTCAGTGCATGAATGTATACTTTTTTATTTATCTAGTTTCCCATGGAAATAGAAACTAAGTACTTATCCATTTCCGAGATGTACTCAATGCACCACAATAGTATGCAGACAATAAACAGTGAATTTCGGATCATATTACATGTGTGTGTAGTAGATGCATGGTGTGTTTTACAGCTGTTCTGTCATTACAAATTAAGGTACAAATTTGTATATTATTAATTACTTTATATGTACATACAATGATTCCGTTAAAATTAAGGAAAACAAAATTTTAATGTAGTAAAAAGAAATTAATTTACTCAAAATGATCAAATTTAAAGATTCCGCTGTCAGAGCAAAAGTTCTACTAGCAAATAGTTATCCGCAACATAACTTGTTATAAGCGGTCTCTGTTAGGAGTGGATAGGGCTTAGAAATTGGGTGGGAAGGTGCATTGATGGGTATCTCGGCAACTGTGAGCGGTTTGCTATGAACATTTTATTGTGCAGAACAGTCCCCCACTAGTGGATTTAATCGGGAAACAGACCAGCTTAGATCAGCTAATCCTCATCATGTCAGCTCTGTGTTGGTAGTATTAATAGTGGTTTTTATTGTGGTTGCCGTTATTTATAGAGTTTAGCTTGTTGCTGTTTATATAGTTTGTGTTGCTTTTCGTTATTGTTGCCGCAGTTTCTGGTGTTCCCGTCACTGTCCATGTGGCTATTAGTATGGAAGTGGTATAGCAGTCTTATTGGTTCCTAAGACGCAGCTGCTATTGAGACCGAGTCCGAGACTTGCCCGCTCGAAGTAAAATTAGCATGGTTCAACTGCTGTTGCTCTTCCTCGGCGCGCAATTTGGCGGCTTCCTTTTCTTGCAGCTGAGCCTCCAGCTCCTCGACGTTACGAAACACCCGAGCGTGTTGAAAGCGTTCGTGGCATACCTGTTGATAAGCAGCCGCTTCTAAATCACACTGACCAAACACATCGCCGTCCCGCAACGCCGTATAGACTTTAATGGCCTCCTATCAAGAAAAGAGGCAGAAGAGCCGTATACAAAAAATAATAATGGTGTCAATGGGGTTGCTGTAGTTGAAAGCACACTCACCTCTAGTCTAAGCTTGCTTTGCTTAAAGCTGGTGACAAGTTTGATAGCGGCCGCCTTTTTGGTTTGGTCCAGTTCATACAGACTGCGAGCGCCCTCATATAAATGCAGAATGGAAGCGTTATGCTTAGCAATAAACTCGTCGTTAAGCTGTTCGGGTGTCCTGTCGCCTATCAGTTCTTTGGTGGCCTTGTCCAGCACCTGCTGCACATGCTCATTAAGAGGCTCCTGCTTTGTGGCGGTAGCAAGGGACTTCATAAAACGAATGATACAGCTGTGGAGCTCTGGGTGCGCAGGATTAACGACGCGAGCGCGCTGAATAGACTGCAGCATAAGCAGCAGTTTGTTTTTGCGGTAATACACCTCAAAGGCAAGTAAATGCGTTTCAAATCGCTCCTTGGCCAACTGCTGCAGCGGCTTCAAGAAATCAATTGCCTTATCCAGAGGCTCATCGGTTCGTTCCAGCTTTTCCGCCACCAGTTCGTCCAGCTGCGGAGCGTCCGGATCGGACTCCTGATTGGCCTGCTGCTTTGATTTCTGATGCTGTTCGCGCTTCACCTGCGCCTGTGCGGCCTGTGCACTCTCCAGTTCAGCTTTCTTTTTGGCCTTGCGCTGTTTACTGCGTAGCTTCTTCAGCTCCGAGGGAGGTAGGTTTTCTGCACCAGAAAAAAAATAACGAAATGGCATATTGAAGTGCAGTGTTGTGCACAGTCAGAAGTCACTTACCAATATCAATCTCCTCGATAGTGGCTTCAGACTTGAGTGGCTTATCGTATAGACGAATATAAACCTCAATGGCGCACTTAGCCGCCTTGAAGTAAAAGGGATGTTGGCGTAATACATCCTCCAGTCGCAACAATCCCACGTAAGCACGGAGCGTCATTTTACGCATGCAGTAGGTATGAAAGTCGAACTGATCCTCGACAATTTCTGCAAAATGGCGTTCCACTTCATGACACTTCTTCAACGAATCTCCCCAGCGGCCCATGCGTTGGTAGGCTAGGGCGCATTCTGTCTGGAACCACATGCACTGCATCTCGTTTAAGTTGTCCATAGCGGACACGCCCTCGCGAGTGAACTTGGCACAAATTTCCTCGGCCTCCCCCACCATATTGGCCCGCAGCATGTACTTGGCGCACTTCGAATTGATGTAACTGGCAACAGAAAATTGAAAGTAGATTTTAGATGAAATATATAAATCAGCATCGCAAGAAATCTGCAGAAGATTATTTTGTACCGGTCTGCCGTGTCCATGCTTTGAGCTTCCTCCAGCCAGACATAGGCTTCGACTGGGTCGCCAGCATGCTTAAAGATGCGACCCTTGGTAATGAGGAGCTCAATCAATGTGGGTGTGTGTTCGATGGCTACATTGATGTACTCGAGAGCACGGTCGGTTTCGCACATGTAGTCGTAGTGCTGTGCTAGAAACAGAGCTGTCCAAACAAGCGCAGACGCCGGCTCCACGGGTAGCCCAGCATCAGCATCCTCTCGCGAGAAGTGCCCGGACCGTGTAAGATTCTCGAAATACTGCAACGCCAACTGCTCTATGGTCGCCGCCTTAGACGATTCCTGGTGCAAGGTGCGTACGTTTACGAAGAGCGGCGGAATGCCCTTGCGCAGGCCTCGACGCAGGTACTCGTCGGCCACAATGCGGAAATCGTCGCCGCTGGCAATGTTCAGCGGCAAACGGCGGGGGCAAAGAGCACGGGGGTACTGCTCTTGGAACGTGCGGTAGACCGCGACAACGGCGCTTGGATCGGTGATCTGACGGGCGGCCAGGTACTGCTCGTAGTAAAGCACGTTCTCGGGATTGCGACGGATCAGCGACTCGAAAATGGGCACGGCCTTCTCGTGCTGATTCAGTTTGATGTAAAGATCGCCCATGGTCTCGCGCACGGCCAACTTATCGACTATCTGGCCCTGATACTTGTTCAGATGGTCCAGGGCCTGCTGCAAACGCTGCGATTCGATGAGTATCTGATTCTGGTAGAGCAGCAACTCCGAGTGGCGGTAATCGTGCGGCTCCTGCGAAATAAGCACCAAAAAAGAGAATGAGACGTGTTTATCAACAAGTCATGTGACGGGCCCGCCTCTGCAGGCTTGAGGCACACATACAATCGAGGTCTGAGACTGGCTGAACGTCTCGAGGATGTTATTGGCCATCTCGTAGTCGCGCAGCAGATGGTAGCTCATGGCGAAACCAATCCAGGAGGCATGCTGCGAGGGGCGCAATGTGAACAGGTGGTGGCGCGTTTCCTTGTAGCCCTCGAGATCCCGCATCTGTATCTGCAGCAGCGACAGGTCCTTAAGAATCTGGAGGTTGTCCTTCTCCCACTTAAGTGCGTTGCGGTAGCACTTGATGGCCTCGTCGTACTTTTTGTCGCTCCTCTGAAGCAGCCCGTAGACATGCCAACAGACGTGGGAGCGCAGGTCGTTGCGCAGCCCCAGCCGCACGTACTTGTACGCCTCCTCGCGCCGCCCCAGCCCGTTGAGGGTAAGCCCCTTCATGGCCAGCGTCTCGCCGTGTTCCGTGTACTTGGGGTTGGAGAGGATCTGCTTGGCCAGCTTGAGTCCATTTTTGTACTGCTTCAGTTCGTAGCACTTCTGTGAAGAGACAACGAAATCGGATCGCAATCGGATCCGAGTTAGCCAACACGAACAATTGCTTTTTGAGGTTATGCCACCCCGGGCCACACGTCGGCGGTGTGGGCTGGGAGAAGGGTAGTAAAAAGTGTTGGCGGTACGAGCGGAAGGAGGATAGCGGAGGGGAGAGGTGGGGGTTGTTGTAGGCAACTAGGCAGGGACGTGGACAGGGTCCAGGACCCATTGAGAACTTCACCTGGGCTCCCGCCCGCTGTCAACCGTGGCGCTCCAAAAATAGGCGCACAGTCGAAAAAGCACATGGACATTGCCGGCAAAAGGCATTGGCAGCGTGATTAAGTGACGGAGGGACATCGTTGGAGGAGCGGGAATGGGAACGCCCTCTGCAGGTGGAAACGGCTTGCACTTACGAGTAGCTTGCGGAAGAGGGCTCCCTCCTTGGGGGGCAGGGGATCGCTTGAAGGCATCTCCGCAGCCTATATGTACAGGCACGTGTGTGAGCGTGTGTGTGTGTGTGAGGTGTGTGTGTGAGGTGTGTAGGGGAGGTGTGAGTGTGAGGATGCGGGTGTGGGTGTGGGGGCAACGGTAATGGTCTGGCACTGGCCTGGACCAGTGAATTCGTGCACGGAGAGCGGAAAAGTGACGGGCACACGCTTCGCGATCGGTTCCCGAGTCTCGAACGTTTCAACACTGGCGCTCGCAACTGCTACCGCGGCCGTAAGGTAGAGAATGCAGAAAATGTATTTTCCTAAAGAAAATTCTGAAAGCGTATGTTCGGCGATCTGGCATATCAGTTCACGGTGGTGTGGCAACACTCGATGCCGCCCAGCGAGCTGCACAACACCGTCACCGTCGACATTTTCCAACACTCGCTACAACAGCCGGCCGTCAGCTGTACACCAATCGGTCAATCGATAGCCGCTCTTATCGGTTGGAGCAGTGCTTGTGCATTAGTTCGGAATAACAATGAATGCCCTGACCAGGATCGGGGGAGTTATCTGCCGCCAGACAGTGCAAATAGCTGGTTGCGGGGTAAGTCACTTCCCGCCCTGTCTGTCTGGCCCGATTCGGTTGACCCCGTCCCAACTATCTCTCCCGCAGCTGCAGCAGGTGCGCACTAAGTACGCCGACTGGAAGATGATCCGGGACGTGAAGCGGCGCAAGTGTGTCCGCGAGCACGCCGTGGAACGGCTGCGCGTCAACTCGCTGCGCAAGAACGACATTCTGCTCCCGGAGCTGCGGGAGCTGGCCGACATCCAGATCGCCGCCTTTCCGCGCGACTCTTCCTTGGTGCGCGTGAGGGAGCGCTGCGCCCTTACGTCACGGCCCCGCGGCGTGGTCCACAAGTTCCGCCTCAGCCGGATCGTATGGCGCCACCTGGCCGACTACAACAAGTTGTCTGGTGTCCAACGCGCGATGTGGTAGCGCGCCGGCAGCCGGCGTCCCTACTGATCTGTTATGTTCTGTTTTCAACTAAGTCCAATAAAACATTAAAAAAAAACGAGAGCGGCTGTGTTATCGGCGCCAGGGGTATCGATGAATCTATCAATCTATCGCGAAGCTCGGCTCGGCTCGACTCGTCACCCGAAATGTCCAGAAAATCAGCGCAGAAAATTAACCTGGTGAAGTTCAGCTTCCTGGACCGCCGGCAAGAACTGGGGCTGTTGCTGGCCGCGCGGGGCCACCAGCAGGCACGCAGTGTTGTGGAGAGCGAGGGCGACTTCTGGCGATTCGTGGGCAAGTACGAGACCATGTTGCGGGCGTCGGGAAAGCCGGAGCTGTCTAAGTTGCTGGCCCAAGAGGAGCTGGCCCGTCCCCAGCCTTACCACCGTGTTAAGCAACTGGCCCTGCGGCTGGACCCGGAGCAACTGCTGCAGGCGCCCCGCGGCGAGATGCAGGCCCAATTGCAACAGCTGCTGCTGGTCTACCTGGACTTCCGACAGCGGGAGAAGTTCCAGCGCCTGCGACGGATGCGGAGGGCACAGCGGGCACTGCCAATAGCCCGGTTCAAGGACGAGCTGCGCGACGCCCTTCAGACCAGCCGCGTGCTCATCGTAGCCGGCGACACGGGATGCGGCAAGTCCACACAAGTTCCGCAGTTTCTTTACGACTTCGGATACCGCAGAATAGGTGTGTATGTTTCCGGGGGTCCTGGTGCGTCTTGGCCTGATCCATCCCCATTCTATCCGACAGCATGCACACAGCCACGCCGCCTGGCCTGCGTCTCCCTGGCCAAGCGGGTGGCTCACGAACTACTGGATGATTACGGCAGCCGCGTCGGCTTTCAGATCCGGTTCGAGCGCAGCAAAAACCAGCGCACGAACATTCTCTTCATAACGGAGGGATTGTTGCTGCGCCAGTTGGCGACGACCGTCAATCTCGACCAGTATGATGCCCTTATTCTCGACGAGATTCACGAGCGAAACCTATTTGGTGACTTCTTGCTGGGCGTGACCAAGTGCCTACTGCGAGCGCGTCCGCATCTAAAGCTAATCCTTATGTCGGCCACCATCAACGTGCAGCTCTTTCACAACTACTTTCGGGAAGAGGGGTCGTGTTTGGTCCAGGTGCCCGGTCGACTCTTCCCCATCAAACTGCACTACATGCCGCCCCCTGCGCTGGAACTCAAAGGCAGTGGGTCCAAGCGTCGTGGCCAAAGCGACCGCATCGACCCTGCGCCATATGTGCAAGTGCTTAGCCTGATAGACCAGAAGTATCCAGGTGAGCTAACCGGAATTGCTGTTTCAAGGAAACAACCAGTTATTCCTATCACACTTCGAAGATACCGAGCGCGGAGACGTGCTTATTTTTGTAAGTGGAATGAACGAGATCGAGTCCGTCGTGGCCGCCATTGAGGAGTATGCCATTCAGCAAGCGCACTGGATCGTTCTGCCGCTGCACAGCGGTCTGGCGCTGGCCGAGCAGGATAAGGTGTTCGACTTCGCCCCCGAGGGAGCTCGTAAATGTATCGTCTCCACTAACATCGCCGAAACGTCACTGACAGTGGATGGTGTGCGGTTCGTGATTGACTCTGGCAAGGTCAAAGAGATGAGCTACGACGCCTCTTGCAAGTGCCAGCGGCTAAAGGAGTTTTGGGTCACGAAGTCCTCTGCAGAGCAGCGCAAGGGCCGAGCCGGCCGAACAGGACCTGGCGTAAGATCCTACTATTGCAGGAAATCACCCAAACTCTTTTATAATCAAAACCCTTCCGCAGGTTTGTTTTCGCCTCTACAATCAATCCCAGTTTGAAGCCTTCGATGCCTATCCTGCACCGGAAATCCATCGAGTCCCGCTCGATACAATGTTGCTGCAAATGATATCGATGGGATTGCCCGATGTCAGGGTGTTCCCTTTCATTCAGGCTCCGGAATCAGAGCAAGTGGAACAGACAATTTTGGCCCTAAAGCAACACGTAAGGTTTTACACCCGGCATTCGTAAAACAAAAATGTATTAAGATTCGTTCAAAAGATGGGCCCATCAAGGTTTGATTGTATATGTATATATAAGGTGTTTATTAGCATCTAAGCATTTCCGTAGGTGTTTGTCCGTATAAACGCTGATGTTTCCGCGACGATAATTGAGAGGTTAAATCGACTTACATACTCGTATTTGAATTCGCATGATGCAGGTATAGATCTAGCTTGCCACGGCCACTAGAATTGCCGGAATCGAATCTAATACCGTATGCTCTTTATCTATCCATGTTCCTAATTTTAGGCGCCTAAAATTTGATCGCTTGGAATAAGGGTTTGTATGTTTATTAAATATTTATGCTTTAAATCCTGGCGTCCAATGAAAACCTAGAGTTTACAGTCAAGACGTTAGCGCCTTTTACTTGTTTCAATGGTACATTGTTCAAATTGCAAGTTCCTAAGACCATTGTTGAGAATAATGGGGACCACATGATAGTTATGCAGATATTGCAAAAAAAAAGATAGTTATTTCTTTTAATTTTATTGATAATTTGACAGTAAATATAAGAATAGTAAAGTCCACGACGGCACTCGGTGAATGAGAAAGAGACAAAACATGTACAAAAAGTTCCAAAGATACATACTTAAACAATAATTTTTCGGGGTTGCCTTAATTACATGAGCGTTGTTTTTAAGTTTTATATCCAGAAACGAAAATAAGATTGACGGTTTCATGGCACATATAACTTATTCGTATATACATATTCTTTATTAGGAACAAATTACTTGGACTTGAGATTTAGCATGTAGCACTTTGATTTATTATTTCTGCATACAAAAAAAGCAATAGTCAAATCAATCAAGTATATTAATATTGTTTGCTCTTAGCATATTATTTTCTTGTTATATAAGTTTGTAATTTTTTCTATAATAGACCATTAAGAATATATATTTCTGTTCAATCGATATAGCTCTCTTAATCTGTTTATATAACTCGTATAACAGTTCAGCATGGGTTTGTAAAAACTGCTACGCCAGCAAATCCCTAAAACATGTTTCGTCCACAATTTTAACGCAGGAAAATCTAAAAAAATATATTACGGGACCCCTGAGAACTAAATATTAATAGTCGATACACTCGATGTTTATAGCCTTTTTTATTTATGTAGTACTTTGTAACTTTGCAGTGTGCCCTTAGTGTAGAAGAAAAGATAACATCGCTGGGTAGATCTCTCTCCAACCTCCCGGTGGAACTATCCATTGGCAAGATGCTGCTCATGGGTTGCGTCTTCCCCGATGTGGACAAACTACTGACGATGGCCGCCCTTCTAAGCGTGCAAAGTCCGCTGACCAGTCGTGCCCACACAGACCAGAGCTGCGAGCGCGGCCGGAAGTCCTTTGAGTCCGATCAGGGGGATCTATTCACGATGATGCGCTGCTTTCGCGAGTGGCTTAATTTAAAATTGCGCCGAGAGGAAACACGACAGTGGTGCCAAAGCCTGGGCATCGAGGAGCAGCGCTTTTATGAGGTGACTAAGCTGCGTCAGCAGTTTCAGCGCATCCTTGAGAACAGCGGCATGACTATGCCTAGTGGCCCTTGTCCTAGCTCAAGCGCTCCGCTGACCAGCGCTGAACGAGCCAAGCGTCACGGAGAGCTACGCCATCTGAAGGCCCTTAAGCGGTGTATGCGCTACGAGGAGCCGCGACAACGAAAGATTCTCAAACACAAGGACCAACATGAAGAACATGAAACAAAGGGTGAAGACATGCGCGACGTTGATTTTAGACTGCGTTATGATTCCCGTCAGCTGAAATTGCTGGAACGCTCGGCACACGTCAATCGCCACCGTGATATGATTCTGTTAAAGCTGTTGATTGTTAGTGGCTTTTATCCCCAGCTGGCCGTTGGAGACGAGTTCAACTACTGCAAGGGTAGCGGCCAACAATTTTTCCATACGCGTCTAAAGCCATTCCTCTCGCATCACCCAAATTCCCAATTTGTTAAGGACTTCGAACTGCTTCGGCTAAACGACAGTGACCTTCTACCCAAGCCTGACTATTACACGCCGAAGCATCAACTGAGCGCACGCCATCAATTGCTTTGCTACCAGTGAGTAGCCTCAACTCCCCAATCTCATTAAAACACCCTACTCAAACGAACTCTCGATCGTCATCCATAGGTCGCTGCTAGAAACTGTAAAGCCGTATCTTATGAACTGTATCCGGCTACCCACGGCCCAAACGATGTTGCTTTTCAGCTTTTCCATCGACACAAACTCAAGCCTTACGCAGATCGTTTGCGATGGGTGGCTAGGTCTGGATCTGCCTACGCCCGGGTCCGGGTTGCAATTGCTAAAACGTGCCATTGAGCTGCGTCACCGATGGAGCAGTCAACTCTTCGCAAAGTTGGATGGTAAGACTATTAATAAGCAATGTTTTGAACGAAAATTTCAGAGAACATATTGCAATTTTTTTTTTCATAAAGAAAATGTGTAATGACTGCAATGTTTTAGAATGATTCAAATTCGTACCTACTTTTGTGAACTTTTTAAATGTAGCAAAGTTGTAGTCGTAATTTCTCGACAATGAGATAAATACCTGTACCTATGTATATTTTCATTATCATTTTGTTTTGTTTAAATAATTCACATAATTATAATGTCACCTTTTAAAGCAAAGTAATAATTAAAAAATTATAAATTAACGTTTTCCATTGACAGAGATTAGTGGTACAGACAGAAAGGACCCTGATTTGGCTGCAAACCCTGCGAGCAAGGATCTTTGGCATGATTTGCTGGACTTCATGGCGCTGGAAGTGGCATATGCTGTCCGACGTCTTTTGCCTGCTGATCTGAAAAAACTTTACACTCATAAGGCCCCGTCAGTGAGCTTCGTGGAGAACCCCTTCGCCGATGACTATTCGTTGAGAGTTAACGAGGACAAGGGAGGCCTGAACGTGTCCGATTATGTTGTGTACTCTTGCCTAGCAGAACAACCTTGGACTACGGCTATGAACGCGGCTCTGCGGTGTCAGCCTTGGCAGTGTCCACACTGCGATTTCAAACTGGACGAGTTCGACATAACCGAGCAGTTGGTGCACCGGCCCCATTGCCTGGCGAGTCATAAAAAGTCTTCAGAGCAAAACCCAACAAACGCGACAGAAACGCAGAAACTCTCTGCGACCTCTCTGCCACCTAACGATTATTATTGCGAGAGCTGCAAGTGTCAACTTAGACTTTCGCAAATTGATATTCTGCGCCACCGTCGCCAATGCCAAAAATATAAGGAATTCTAGGATAATTAACTAAGAAATACCTTATCCGTAAACTCCTAACATGTATTTTGACAAAGCAATATATACATCTGTAATTCTTCCGCCTGAACCAAGCAAAAAATTTGCCTTAATGAACCATATACATATGTACGCATATGTGTATTTTAATTGTTGTTTGATGAAACTAGCTAAAGCTAAATGTCTCGCTCTCTTTTGTCAGGGACTTCAAAACAATTCAGTTTTCGACGGTAGTGCCCGTTACACAGTTACGAATATGGTGTGGTTGTTTACACCCAGAAAGCACCCGGGTACTACTTGCCGGCTCGGGCCTGCATCGTTGCTTGTAATTTTTGTTTGAACCTTTTTGACCTGCTGCAAACAAATAACCCGATTTATAGGACTTGCTTTGACTTGTATTGGAAATTTTAAATTCATTTTTAGGGTTTTCTTAGATATGGCGTAACGATCACTAAACCGCATCGGACACATGTGTGACTATATTTATTACAAAGCTCATTGTCTATGCTTTATTAAACCATGTACCTTAAGGTACAAATGGTATATTAAATTTGTACAATGTATGTAACAGGGCGAAGGAAGCGATTTCGACCCTATATATTCTTAATCAGTATCAACAGCCGAGTCCGTCTGTATGTATAAACACGTCGTTCTCGGAGATGGTAAGGGCTAGAGGTGTAATTTTTGCATTAGGTCCGTTATATGTGTACGCAGGTCGAGTTCAATTTTTTTCCACGCCGCTTTCCGCCTTCGCAATTTGCATAAAACTAATTTCTTCGACATATTTTTCCATAACTTGCACAAAATAAGAGCTAGAGACCTATTTCACTAGGTCCGTTTACTTAATATGCAGATAATGTCATTCGCGGATTTTTACCAAGCCTCTTTCCACCTTCGTATTTGCAAAAAAATGTATATCTCTAAAATGGTAAAAACTAGAGACATCATTTTGAGTCCACTATCGAAACACGTGCATGCAAAATTACGTCTACATCGGACAATAAATATAAAAGATATGGCCAAATAAAGTTTTACCCACCCCACGGCAACATGCCCCGTTGCACATGCTGTGTGACGTCATCCATCTCTTCCTTGACATCAATTCGTTCGCTCGTGCATACATACAGAAATGTGTGCAGTGCGTATTTGTTATACTTTCTTTTTATCACTAATTGACGGAAAAAGCATAAGTATTATTAACTGAACGATAAGTTGCAATAACTTTTAATGCATTAAGTCTGCCTTGGCTGCGGCATGGTCAAGTACATCGTAGACTACTCCTGAGTGATACTATTTTAGGGTTACTTACTTTAAATCAACTAATTTCTAAACAAATTCACTTGTTTTATTTTCAAAACATTCATTTCCCTTCTCCCTTGTAGTTTTCGATGATTTCTCAAAATCGGTTTCAGTGTACACCCAGCAGAATGCATAAATTCAATATTAAATTAATAAATTCTTAGTCATACAAAAATTTATTTTTTAAGTAACTTTAGGAGGCCTTAGGTAGATGGGCGGTAGTAACTAAATTAAAAAAAAAAACCTGAATTTTCTTTAATCTTCAAGGTTGCTGAGAATTCCGAAATAACAACTTCATCCCTGATAAGATTTAATTTATTACGTAGTCCAAGTCAAACTTGGCTCCAATGCGAGGTACGCGTTGCTTCCTCTGCTTGACTTCCTAAAATAGAAGAAAATATTTTGGTTTTTGAAATAAGATTTATAAGAGAAACTATGGTTTTAAGTAACAGTTTGAAACAAATTTTAAAAATATAAGAAACTCATGTTTGTGTTACCGATTTATCTGAAAATGAGTGGTAAGGTATGGTAGAGTCAGATAAAGGTACTGTAGGCCACCATATGTCAAGGTCGCATATCCAATGTAAAATTAATGTGGAAGTAAAGAGAATTAAAATAAAATTCGTGTTTAATTCACAATGCCGCGGCCAAGGCAATCGTATTAGACTTCTGCATGAATGCATCCAAAAAGGCAAATGAATCACCTATTCTAGGAGTGGACGCACTTTTTTTCTGCCGAGTAATTTGGGTATGAGTGAGTGGGGTAGTATTCCATAGTTGTACAGCAAAATTGGTGTGCAGTAGTCCATAGTTGTACAGCAAAATTGATGTGCAGTATTCCATATTTGTACAGCAAAATTGGTGTGGAGTAGTCAACACTGTACAGTGTTTTGGTGTGCAGTTGACTTACTGTACAGTGAGTGAAATTTCATGACTGGTACATTTTATACTTCTTACCGGTACTTCTTACGCTGGGGCTGTGACACTAAATAACGTCAAACATACAAAGGACAATCACAAACATATACAACATAAACTTTGTTAAAAAAAACGAGAGTACAACCATATACTGCACTCACTCACGAAGTGTGCAACCAACTATATTGTACTCACTCACGAAGAGTGCAACCATATACTGTACTCACTCGAAGTGAGTACCCTGAAAATGTGCCATCTTCTGGCCTATAGAATACTGTACAGTAGTAAAGAATGAGTGCAGTATTTTAAGAACTCATACTACTGTACATTACTGTCATGCTACAAATGAATACATCCATGCAAATCGTATCCTACCCGACAAAGCCGTGTTGCAACAAGCATGTTAAACATTGCAAATGAAAGGAGTGGAGAAGAACAAAAAAAAATGCACTGTGGTCGTGCTTCTCGATCACAGGAGCGAAATGAGATCGTCGAACGAACAACAAAGCTTAACAAATATATCATTTTAGGCGCAGAACAAGAAATTTATCAAGTGCTGATATAAATCGAGCACCATTTTGATACGATTGTAGCAATTTTTACAGCTTGAATCTCAGCGTTTCATTCACGTTGTTTACGAGTATTGTGTTTTCCGGAGAATCGCACGGATTATGTATTCGTTGCCTCGTTGCAAAACACCCGAATCACGTCACCTTCTTACAAACATATGTTATGTTATGTTATAACCGATTGATCTCTCCTTAAAGGGAGAGTGTCGCGCATAGATCATTAAGGTCCTTAGCCAGAAACCTGCTCGGGTCTAGTTCTCCTATTTCTTCCAGCGATGCCAAGAACGGTGCATTCATGTATCGCTGTCGTTTCGTGATAAGGGCTTTCACGCCTGGCTCCTTGCATTGCCGACACCCATCGTTCCCTGTTAGGCCCAGTTTTAGAGCATGGACTTTCAGAAGGCAGTGGCCTGTAAACAAGCCGACTAGCAATCTGCAGTCTTGCCTCTGTAGCTTCAGTAGGAACGATGCCTTTTTTTGGCATTGTGTTTTGCACATGGTTCTGGATATTTTACAATTCGTGGTGTATGCCCACCTACTGCTTGCTTGCATTGGAGCTTTAGCCTCCATTTTGGAGTGTAGGGTGCGTAACGAGATTGGTACGTCCTCCACTCCGCCATTTTGGTCNAATAAATGAGCAACTTGAAAACAATAATAGACAAGTTGTAATAAATAAAGAATTGAACATAAGAATAAATGAACTAAGCATGAGATCTAATGCTATATTGAAAACAACGTTAGAACATAAGGAATTCCAAGAACAAATAATTTCAATTCTAAAATACAAAATTCATATTTTTAAAGATGAATTATACAATCTGATACACGCAATTGAATGGGCAAAAACTAACACAATAAACTCTATAATATTATCAGAATTAGAAATAAGTAAAATTGAACAAATACTAGAAAATGAAAAAATAATGTTTGTAAATGTTGAAGAACTATTAGAATTTGCAAAATTAAAAATAGCCTCAAATGGCAAAGAAATGTTGTACATGGTAAGCATTCCACTGTTAGGAAATCAACTTTGCACTGCAATAAAAATAAAACCAACAAAAAAAGACAAAGTTATTAACGTAATTAAGTATGAAAATATTATTAAATGCAATAATGCTTTGTACGCCCAGAAAAATAATTGCGAATCCCATAATGATAAAATAATTTGTCATAGAGATAATATCATAGATTTAAGTAACGATACTTGTATAACTCCTTTGTTAAACCACTCAAGACCCTACTGCAATACCGTAAATAGCCAACATGTTCCAGACCACGAAGAAATCGTGACGGGTACCATTCTGTTAAATGACTATACTGGCAGCATACAAATAGACCAAGATGAGGTAGATCTGAAAGGAAGCTACCTCATACAATTTGAAAACTCCATAATAAGAATTGGCGATGACGAATATGAAGCTGGCGAAGCAAGATATGCAGAAGCGATTCCACCACTCTTCCAGATGATAGCGGAAAAAACCAAAACGGAAGAAGTACTATCGCTACAGATGTTAGAAGAACTTAACATCAACAACACTCGAAGACTGGATACGCTACGAGCTAACAACCTTAAGGCAAATTCCATCAGCTTCGCACTTTCTGGCATATTGGTGATAACTATACTGGCTATATTGGTATGGAAACTCAAGTCCACTCCAAGAGCCGAAAAAACCACAGAGATACAGAAAGGCGAAACGCCAAGCAATGAAACCCAGAAACGCTTCTACATTGCGTCCGAGGACGTACGCGTTTAAAGGGGGAGGAGTTAAAGCCAGACATTCTACGAAGTCATGACCACCACAAAATCGGTTGCCATGAACCTTTATCATGCTCAACGACACGTGCGCTGCGTCGGCACTTTTAGTTCAGCAACACTTGCGCAACAAGTGCAATGCCCAGACCTTTCCGCCCATCCGTGGGATCGCTGGATCAGCACTTCAACCAAGGTGCATTGCGCGCACCACGCGCAACTCCAAAGGATACCTGACACCAGCGGCTACAGCAACAACGGCAGCGACAACGGAAACAGCGACGGCAGCAGCGACAACAGCAGAACAGCAGAGGTGTCTTCGTATTTTAACAAAATGTTTAGTTTTAAAATAGAAATCGAATAAACAAGTCGAGCTCTGCTCGCGATCATATTTTTTAAAAAACTCAAAAAGAACCCTCGTTCTTAATTGGCGCCCGAGCAGGGACCTGATCGAAAGGTAGTTGACAGACCAATCGCGTAAAAACCCGATGAAACTCGTGAACAGTGATCGTGCAAAGTAAAGTGCCACAAGTTGCCACAAAGCTCGATAAGCGGTTTAGACTCCCCGAATAAATAAGTGGAAAAAGTGTCGCGTCATTACCTAGATCAGGCCAAAAACTTTCATCGCCGACGTCCTATAGTGTCAGCCCGTAGGACACCGCGTGCTAAGTGTGCCCGAGGAACCCAAGTCACCCAAGTGTAAGAAGTACCCCACCGCTACTCAACGCGGGACAAACGGGATTCATCCAGAGGACCAGCGCGGAAGATTCGCCGAGATGTTAATAGAACTGTAAGCGTAGACATTAAGTGAAATAAAAAACATCAATCAAAGAGAAAAACAAAAAGAAACAAAGAATCAAAAACGAAGAATTAAACTATAAGTTAATTATTAAGTAATTTACAAACAAGAATACATTTTTTAATAACTAATTTCGTGATCAAGACAAAATAGTAAAACTGTTTTTCCGACTAAGAAACTTTAAAACCAATACAATGACGACACCAGAGGATTTAGCAGAGTCAATTAGTAACCTTCAAATAGGACAACCCATCCCAGGCAGGCCAAGCACTAGTACTCCAATCACCAGTCCAGAACTTAAGGAAGCCATTACAGGGATAATCAATGAAGTACTTAGAGATGGTAAAATCATAAGACAAGCAGTTAAGAATGAAGAAAGACCAGAATTCTTAGTAGATCTACCAGTTGTTAGACCCGGCCTAGGAGAAGAAAAGGATAAGGTACCGGATACCGTTCGATTGATTAGGGAATTCTCTGGGGATAGAACTATGTTCGGCAACTGGAAAAAGAATGTCGAAAGAGTTCTTGCTCTTTATGAAGGGCAAGAAAACACACATAGATATTACCTTCTCATGGTCGCAATCCGAAATAAGATTGTTGATGAGGCAGAAGCGGTGTTGAATTCTTACAACACTCCTCTTAACTGGAAGGCAATATCTAAGTGCCTCACAGCGCACTTTGCCGACAAGCGTGATTTGAAAACTCTAGATTATCAGATGTTTTCACTGACGCAAGGCCGTATGACTGTAACGGAATATTACAGAGTTGTGTATCATCATTTGTCTCTAATACTCAACCAAATAAGTGCACAAGAGGAATCCCCTGAAGTAATCAGAACTTTGACCAATACGTATCGTGACAAAGCATTAGACACTTTTATGCGCGGCCTGAACGGCGATATGCCACGATTATTGGCCATTAAAGAGCCGAGAGATCTGAGCCATGCTCTGCACCTGTGCAGCTTGGTAGAAAACCAGGAGCATCGAAACTCTTTTGCTCCTAGATCCCGGCAAATGCCACCTCCACTACCACCTAGACAAATGCAACATAATTTCAGGCAATCTAATTCGAAACCAACATACCAATTGCCTAACAATGGACACAAATTTGAACCAAACTTATACTATCCACCTGTCATAAGACCAACTTGGGGAACTCGACCACAATCATCTTGGACCAATACGGTTCCTCAACAGAGCCATAACGTACCATTCCCTCAACGACAATACGCTCCACCAATACAACAGGGAGCTTTGTATAGACCAAGCTTCGCTCCACCACCACGCCCAATTGCTCAAAAACCAGGGCCCAAACCGGTCCCAATGGAAGTAGATCCATCCATTCGAACTAGGCATGTCAACTATATGAATAGACCTCATAATAATGACATGAATGGGAAGCGTCCACCTATGTCTGTACACAATGGGCCACCGCAGAAATTGCAAAGGCATTTCAATATCGAAACTGGTGCCTTCGAAGGTGAACCAGGAGACGTAGCAAATGCTGACGAGGAACAAGAATATTTTGAGCAAGTAGGACTAGAAGGATTAACTGATTGGGATGATCAGAATCCAATAGAAGAAGAACATGGTTTCGAAACAAACCCATCAGACGCAGCAGACGTCTATTTTTTAGATTAAATAGTTCCTCATTGCCGTATATCCAATGCGTAATGAGGGACGGAAGCAAATTAAAATTTTTAATAGATACAGGCTCTAATCAGAACTATGTCCAACCCCAGTTAGTGAAGAACCCGAAGATCAATAACAACTCATTCTTTGCAAACTCAGTAGGGGGAAAAATAGAAATAACACACCATACACTCTTAAATCTTTTTGGCCTCAAAAACCTGACATTTAAATTTTTTATATTACCCACATTGAAAACATTCCATGGCATTATAGGGAATGACACATTAAAACAACTTGACGCAATAGTCGATATAAGAACCGACACTCTGATCATTAAAGGCGGACGAAAAATCAAAATTCTTCAACTAAAAACACAAGCAGTGAACAGCATCAACATTCGGTCCGATCATATGACACCCTTACAAAAACAAACTATGTCTCAACTAACAAACAATTACTCCGAATTATTCGCGAACCCAGACAAGAAACTGACCTACACAACAAGAGTTGTTGGCGAAATTAGAACCAATTCCGACACACCTGTGTACAGCAAACATTACCCATACCCCGCTTCATTACGAACAGAAGTAGAAACCCAAATCCAAGAATTGCTACGAGATGGCATAATTAGACCATCACGGTCTCCGTATAATGCACCCGTTTGGGTGGTGCCAAAAAAGATAGACGCATCTGGTAAAAAGAAGTTTAGAGTAGTTATTGACTACCGAAAACTTAATAACGTAACCATCCCGGATCGTTACCCGATCCCAGAAATAGGCGAAATAATCGCACAATTAGGCGAAAACAAATTCTTTTCAGTTTTAGATCTGAAAAGTGGTTTTCACCAAATTCCATTGTCCGAAAGAGATATAGAAAAAACAGCATTCGCTGTTAACGGAGGGAAATTTGAGTTCACGAGACTTCCATTCGGTCTTAAGAATTCACCTTCAATATTCCAACGCACATTAGACGATATCTTAAGAGACCACACCAGCAGGATATGCTATGTTTACATCGATGATATAATTGTGTTCAGCAAAACTGAAACCGATCATGCCAACGATTTAGAGAAAGTCTTCACGACTCTACAAGATGCGAATATGAAAGTTCAACTCGACAAGTGCGAGTTCTTCAAAAAAGAAGTTAACTTCTTGGGTTTCACTATCTCAGCGGAAGGAATAAGAACCAATATTGACAAAGTTAAAGCAATACAAGATTTCCCCATGCCACAAACACTAAAAGATCTACGATCATTTTTAGGATTATCTGGTTATTATAGAAGATTTATAAGGGACTATGCAAAGTTAGCAAAACCTCTCACTACACTTTTAAGAGGAGAACAAGGTAGACTCGAAAAAAACGCCTCACGCAAGGTTAAAGTGACATTGGACAATGAGGCCATTGAGTCATTCAATAAAATAAAACGAACACTCACCTCAGATGACGTGTTACTAGCTTATCCCGACTTCAAAAAGGAATTTCATTTAACAACTGATGCCTCTAATTTTGCTATAGGAGCGGTATTAGAACAAGAAGGTAAACCCATTACCTTCATATCGCGAACCCTCACTAAAACCGAAGAAAACTATGCAGCTAATGAAAAGGAAATGCTAGCTATAGTATGGGCTTTGCAGAACCTTCGCATGTACCTATATGGCACTTCAAAGGTTATAATCTTCACCGATCATCAACCCCTGACTTTCGCACTCAGCAATAAAAATCATAATGGAAAGCTTAAGAGATGGAAAAGCTATCTCGAAGAGTTTAACCATGAGCTTAGGTACAAGCCCGGAACATCAAACGTGGTAGCAGACGCGTTATCACGAAATCCACCAATCTTTTATACAGATAGCTCCGCCGCAACAGCTTACAGCGACGAAAGTTCCTCACACAACCTCATTCAAGGGGTAGAAGCTCCAATTAATGTATTCAAAAATCAACTTTTTCTATTAACTTCAGATAAAGATTCCTACACATTGGAATTACCATTCCCGAGTTATCATAGACACATAGTTTATAAAACACACTACACAGATAATGACTTAATCAAAATTTTTAAAGAAAGACTAGACCCCAAAATAGTAAATGGATTATTCACCTCGGAAAGATTATTGGGCCAAATTCAGGAAATATACCCTAACAATTTCTCTAATTATAAAATAAGATACACCCGGAGACGAGTAATAGACGTCTCAAACGAAGATGAACAGAATGAGATAGGAACCAAAGAACATGTACGAGCACACAGAAACGCAACAGAAAACAAACAGCAAATTTTAAACAAATACTTCTTTCCTGGATTAGCTAAGAAAATTAAGTCAATAGTAAAGAAATGTGAAACATGCAAACTCACAAAATATGACAGACATCCACAACAGGGGGAAATTCAATCAACACCAATACCCAAATACCCCGGCGAAATAATTCATATAGACCTTTATCTAACTCAAAAACAAGTAGTACTCACAGCCATAGACAAATTCTCCAAATACGCCCAAGTAAAGATACTGAAATCAAAAGCGTCCGAAGATCTAAAGCATCCCTTACGCGAAATTATGATAGCATTCGGCATGCCACGATTAGTTATAATGGATAACGAAAAGGCAATGAATGCGGCTTCCATTAAATTTCTACTAAAAGATCAGCTCAAAGCAGAAGTATACACGACACCACCCTATCACTCCACAAGTAATGGACAAGTGGAAAGACTCCATTCTACTCTCACAGAAATAATGAGGTGTTTTAAAAAAGAAAACGATTCAATCGATTTTGAGAGTTTAATTTTCAAAGCAGTACAGGAGTATAACAATTCAATTCATTCCACCACCAAGAAGAAACCAATTGAGGTATTCTTCGGAACAAGAGCACTAACAGACCCACAGGAATTAGAACAGGCTAGGAATCAGATCAGCAACGAAATAAAAAGAAAACAAGAAGAGGATTTATTATACCACAATTCAAAAAAGAAACTAATAAAGAATTATACGAAAGGAGAAGTTATTTATGTCAGAATAGATAAAAGGTTAGGATCAAAATTATCACCAAAATTCAGGAAAGAAATAGTTTCAGAAGACAGAAACACAACAATAAAAACACAATCAGGCAAACTAGTACATAAAAATAATATCAAAACATAATATCCGTTCACAGATTTTTCTTGCCGTTATGTCACGGGTTGGCCACAATCCTAGACTATTCAAACTCTCAGTTGATTCCTATCAAGACTGGAGTAGCAGCAATTCAGAATGGCGCATTCAAAGTAATCCATGTTTTCAATATAGAAGAGTACGAAAACACTGCATGGAAACTAGAAGAAACATTGAAAAATGTGAGCCAAAATCATCAGCTTTTCCCATTCTTAGAATACGAACTTAGAAAAATAAAAATCGATCTGCGTCGACTAAAACCTAAGAAAAGAACGACAAGATCCATAGATTTCCTAGGAACAGCCTGGAAATGGTTGGCCGGCACGCCGGACCGCAATGATCACGAAATTGTAACAGCTAAAATAAATGAGCAACTTGAAAACAATAATAGACAAGTTGTAATAAATAAAGAATTGAACATAAGAATAAATGAACTAAGCATGAGATCTAATGCTATATTGAAAACAACGTTAGAACATAAGGAATTCCAAGAACAAATAATTTCAATTCTAAAATACAAAATTCATATTTTTAAAGATGAATTATACAATCTGATACACGCAATTGAATGGGCAAAAACTAACACAATAAACTCTATAATATTATCAGAATTAGAAATAAGTAAAATTGAACAAATACTAGAAAATGAAAAAATAATGTTTGTAAATGTTGAAGAACTATTAGAATTTGCAAAATTAAAAATAGCCTCAAATGGCAAAGAAATGTTGTACATGGTAAGCATTCCACTGTTAGGAAATCAACTTTGCACTGCAATNACCGTATAAAGATCCTTTAGTATCCCTTCCTCGGATAATGAGGGGCAGAAGATAAGATTCAATTTCGGTAAATCATAGGCATAAGGCTGAGTTGGGTCAACTACAGGTGAATACATTGATATACGCGTTAATTGCATCTTAAGCGACCAGCAAAAATTCTTAGCAAAGCTAAATATAAAAAAAAAATCATACCGCATAATATGCTAGATTTGTAGCTAAACGTTATTAAAAAGGTACTAAAGACAAATGACCATTTACAATGACCTTTTTGTTTTTTCGCTCTTCTACTGACCATCAATGAGCGAGCGTTCAGTTGAATCGCTCTCTCTAAGTTGTTGTTGAGTGAGCATAACAAGAACCCTGGAACTGAGAACAGTTAACCGAAAACCAAAACAAAAGCAAGAAAAAGTTTTGTTCTGAACAACAGCACACGAGCTTTGCTTTTTTCGCTCCTGTTAGTGAGCAGACCTGAACACAAAAAACGGTCAACTGTTATTTGCAAGCTCTGGTAAAAACAACAGAACGCCAATCATTAAGTCGAGTGACTGTTTGAACATTCCACGTCATGTATTCCTTCGCGAATTGAAGCCGTTTTTCTTTGCGTATTGCATTCAGAGGAGGTTTTTTCTTGATTTTTAGACGCTTTAGGTGTTCTGCATTTCTGATTGTACGCTGAACAGTTGAAAGGCTTGCTTATACTCCGGCTAATTCCTTAATCTTAGCTGCGGACTTAGTCGAATTTGATGCAATTCTAACAATTTTGCGTACTGCTTGATCCGTTAGTGCTCTTTTTTTTCCTTTAAAGTTTTTTCCATATTCCTCTGGAGCTTTTAAGTATCTATCAACAGTTCTGGAACTGCGATTTATCTTTTTGGCAATGTTTCGATTGGACAATCCTTGCGAGTGAAAAAAGTCGACTTTTTGACGTTCTAATAAGCTCATAACACCAGCTTTTCCCATTTTTACTTTAAATATAGTTTTAAAACAATTTATTTGTTTATTTTTAATATTTTCTCAATACAAAAAACTGCACTTAACAGTTCAATTCATTCCACCACCAAGAAGAAACCAATTGAGGTATTCTTCGGAACAAGAACACTAACAGACCCACAAGAATTAGAACAGGCTAGGAATCAGATCAGCAACGAAATAAAAAGAAAACAAGAGGAAGATTTATTATACCACAATAAATAAAAAACATAATATCCGTTCACAGATTTTTCTTGCCGTTATGTCACGGGTTGGCCACAATCCTAGACTATTCAAATTCTCAGTTGATTCCTATCATGACTGGAGTAGCAGCAATTCAGAATGGCGCATTCAGAGTAATCCTTGTTTTCAATATAGAAGAGTACGAAAACACTGCATGGAAACTAGAAGAAACATTGAAAAATGTGAGCCAAAATCATCAGCTTTTCCCATTCTTAGAATACGAACTTAGAAAAATGAAAACCGATTTGCGTCGACTAAAACCTAAGAAAAGAACGACAAGATCCATAGATTTCCTAGGAACAGCCTGGAAATGGTTGGCCGGCACGCCGGACCGCAATGATCACGAAATTGTAACAGCTAAAATAAATGAGCAACTTGAAAACAATAATAGACAAGTTGTAATAAATAAAGAACTAAACATAAGAATAAATGAACTAAGCATGAGATCTAATGCTATATTGAAAACAACTTTAGAACATAAGGAATTTCAAGAACAAATAATATCAGTTCTAAAATACAAAATTCAAATTTTTAAAGATGAATTATACAATCTTATACACGCAATTGAATGGGCAAAAACTAATACAATAAACTCTATAATATTATCAGAATTAGAAATAAGTAAAATTGAACAAATACTAGAAAACGAAAAAATAATGTTTGCAAACGTCGAAGAACTACTAGAATTTGCAAAATTCAAAATAGCCTCAAATGGCAAAGAAATGTTGTACATGGTAAGCATTCCACTGTTAGGAAATTAACTTTGCACCGCAATGAAAATAAAACCAACAAAAAAAGACAAAGTTATAAACGTAATTAAGTATGAAAATATTATCAAATGCAATAATGCTTTGTACGCCCAGAAAAATGATTGCGAATCCCATAACGATAAAATCATTTGTCATAGAGATAATATCATAGATTTAAGTAACGATACTTGTATAACTCCTTTGTTAAACCACTCAAGACCCTACTGCAATACCGTAAATAGCCAACATGTTCCAGACCATGAAGAAATCTTGACGGGTACAATTCTGTTAAATGACTACACTGCCAGCATACAAATAGACCAAGATGAGGTAGATCTGAAAGGAAGCTACCTCATACAATTCGAAAACTCCACAATAAGAATTGGCGATGACGAATATGAAGCTGGCGAAGCAAGATATGCAGAAGCGATTCCACCACTCTTCCAGATGATAGCAGAAAAAACCAAAACTGAAGAAGTACTATCGCTACAGATGTTAGAAGAACTTAACATCAACAACACTCGAAGACTGGATACGCTACGAACTAACAACCTTATGGCAAATTCCATCAGCTTCGCACTTTCTGGCATATTGGTGATAACTTTCACTATACTGGCTATATTGGTATGGAAACTCAAGTCCACTCCAAGAGCAGAAAAAACCACAGAGATACAGAAAGGCGAAACACCAGGGAATGGAACCCAGAAACTCTTCTACATTGCGTCCGAGGACGTACGCGTTTAAAGGGGG
>JAJJHQ010008642.1:22901-83369 GCA_021223825.1 Drosophila ironensis | reverse complement strand
AAGTTTATTTCAAAGTTTTGCCACGCCTCTTTCCGCCTTCGTAATTTGCATTAAACTGGATTATCTTAACATAAGAGCTAGAAACCTATTTCTTTTGCAGTAAGTCCGTTTAACTTTTACGCAAATACACAAAGTAGGCCCTGCAACCTGGCCTACTTGTGCTTTGTTCCAAAGAAAAAATGATTTAGCCTAGAAACAAATCAAGACCTAAGCAACCCCTGGAATTTAAATGTCAGTTTGAAACCCCACCTAACTGGGATCGGAGCTGAAAACATTCAGTTTCTACCCGGGGTTCAAACTGAAAACATCTCCGGAAATGAGCTCTAAATTCTCTTTTGGCAAAAAAAAATTCTAAATTCTTTCACTTGAATGGACTAATCTGTTTTGTTTCTTGAAAATTTTTTAACATTTTTAACAGTGGTTTTAAATTGGTTAAACGCCCTCTCGTCTTTCAGTGCATCTAAATTTTACAAGTTTTTTTTACTAATCCTCAACTTATTTTAATTTGTTCCTCTGGCTTTGTGTTTCTCGGGCTTTTTCAAGACAAATTGCTGATACTGCCGATATTTTTCCGGGTTGTACATTGACCCGGTATAGTTGGACCGGTATGTCAAATAAATGAATCCAATTTCAAAAGTCGTTGGGACTTTGGAGTTATCAGGAATAATTTAAAGTCCCAACGACTTTTGCAATTGGATTCATCTGTCATACTTGACAAACTATACCGGGTCAGTGTATGTTATAACCCGGAAAAATATCGCCATTATCGCCATTACGTCTTCAAAAAGCCAGCAAAACAGATTATAACTAAAGTTGAGGATTAATTAAAAAAACTTGTAAAAATAAAATGCACTGCTGGACGAGAGGTCGTTTGACCAATTTAAAACCATTGTTAACATTTTTTTTTAATTTTCAAGAAATAAAAGAAACAGCTTAGCCCATACAAGTGAAAGAAAAAATTTAGAACTATTTTTTTGCCAAAAGAAATTGAGAATTTTGAGCTCATCCTTGGAGATGTATTCAGTCTGAACCCCGGGTAGAAACTTTTTTTTTTTTTTTTTATTCACCGGAAGATGGGGTGAGTATGGTACATATGGGATATGGGCCTGGGTAGAAAGTGAATAATATATTTTACTCGCAGGCCCCCGACTTCGACAAGCTGCCTCTTCTGCCGATGGTGAACTATAGAACGGCTTCAGGGCGATCGTGTACCAGCCGCCATCCTCCAGACATCGCCATCTCCTAGGGCGGAGCAGCAACTGCAGCAACCCTGCTGCATCCCAGTGCAGCACTCAGTGGACGCCACTACAGGGCGGGCAAGCAGCAATAGCAGTTGCCACAACTGCACCAGTTTCTGAAGGATCCGCATCTTCGGCCGCCGAGCCCGATGCAGTTCTGGCAGCGATCACCGCCACAATTTGAGAGAATCCAGCCACAGCAGGGCTTCCACATCGCTCACATCCCAGCGCAGTTTTCCCCGAGTGCACCGGCAACAGAGCCCCTGTACCGCCTGGTGTACCACTGGCGAAACAAGCCGCCGCAGCAGCAGTCGCAGAATATCCAGAACCAGGGGTACCCCGAGAGTAGCGTAAACATTGAGCACAGCTTGGTCGGCGACATCCTCGTGAACCTCAACACCAACAACCAGTTCAACCCACAGGCGGAGCTGGTGGCCCCTCCGCCGCTCTCCTACCAGGCTCAGAGCGGACAGCCATTGTGGTCGGAGCAATCCGATTGGAGCGATAGATCAGAACGAGATCGGGATCGGGATCGGGACAGGGAGCGGTCTGTGCGGCAATCCAGGGAGCAACAGCCCCAGCATAATCACACCAATAATATATATACCCATAAAGTTGATAACGATGGTTTCTATGTCATGACTAACGCAGTGTCAAATTGTGATTCGTGGGATTGCGAAATCGCAGCTTAAACCATTGAGATGGCAGTCGGGTTTCATTTTTCATAAACCCTGAATTTCATAACAGGGTAACCGAGTTGATCTATCCATGTCCGTCTGTTCGTCCGTCTGTCTCTCCGTCTGTATGTATGAACACCTCGTTCTCGGAGATGGTAAAAGCTAAAGGTGTAATTCCTTTTGCTTTTGGTGTGTTATTATTGCAGGCATAGCAAGTTTCTTTAATTTTTGCCATGCCCATTGCAAAAGAATCGATATCTTCGAAATAGTAAATGAGTAATTGAGTAATATAATTGAGCATACAATTATATTATTGATAGAGAAGAGAGGTACATGGTATCTCGACTACAGGGTTTCTTCTCGTTTAAGAAATTTTAGTGGACAAACTTAAAAATGCATATCTCAGTGGATTTTAGTTCGACCTCTATCAAATTTTCACATTATGATCCCAAAACATTGCAGATTAGATGAAAAATAAGCAAAAATATTTCCCAAAAAAAATCAATATATAAAATTCAAATTTGTACACTCACCAACTTCCACCGTTTCGTAGCACTTGTCGATGAGCTCTTTCCGGTTGCTCAGCTGAATGTTGGCATTTCTGTACTGAGCTGCAAAACCGGAAAACTCATCCTCCGTCAGGGTACGCCGAGCCACAGCCAAAGTGCGGAATCCCTCCTTGGCATATTCGGTGACCTGGGCATCCGTCCTTTCCAGCTGGTCACTGGGATTGCATCGGGGGAACATCACATTTTCCGCTCCCTTGCTGTAAAGCCAAATGGTGCCGCTGCGATCCTTGACGATCACACTCATTCGCTTCCTTTCCGAGCTGAATTCCAGGACATGCAGGAGCTCGAAGCGAAGAGTTTCGATGTTGGCCCTGCCGCCGCTCAAAGGATACCTGCGAATGCTCAAAATATGATTGTCGCGTCCTTCAAAAACCAGGCCCAGGCTGGCGCAACCTTCCAGCAGAGCCTTCTCATCGGGACTGGAGGCCTGGTAGTGTCCCGTGATCCTATCGCTCATCAAGCGGCTGATTTCCGAATCTGTGGACTTTTCTTTTAGGTTCTTGTGAACCTCGACAGTGTGGCAAAGAGCCAGGGCCTCAAAAAAGTTGTTTTCTTCAATCTAAAAAATATAGAAAGCAATTAGAAACAGAATGAAATTATATAAATTGAGTTGCCGGCTCACCCCAAGACTGCACAAATCCAGTTCCTCTCGAGTTTCCGTGGACAGCAGCTTCGATTGTTTCAGTTGAAAATTGCGACCCGAAATGTAGCATTTCACGAACTTCATTTGATTCTTGGTAAGCGTTCCCGTTTTGTCCGAGAAGAGTATGTTAACTTGGCCCAATTCCTCGATCAAATTGGAGGCATTGCATTGGGCTGGCTGATCCGTCTCCTCGTCGTACAACTGCAGGTCATTGTGGATGAAGTTCATGCCGAAAATGCGATATATCTCGATGTTCATGTACGCGGAAATGGGGACCATGTAGTTGAAGAGCAGCAGGAACGAGAGGAAGTCCTCGAAGATTTGCCAGGCGGAATTAAAGTTGGTGGGCGGCCCCAGGTAGGGCATTGTGGGCACCACCTTCTTCTCCTTGTGCCTGCGAGCAAAAGGGCTTTGTAAACCTCTCAAGAGTGTCATCAAAGTGTCATCTCACCTTTCCACCACGTACAAAACAGCAACCACCACAATCATGCCGACGATGAGGGCCACCATAAATTTGTTTATATACTTTTCACTGGATGCCGATTTATTTCCGGTGTATCGACTATTCAGCTGCAGTTTTGTGTACATTCCCGTGTAAATGGCACAGCCGACGGCCCTTTCGGTTCCCTGAATGCGAACTCCGCGCAAAAGCAGGTTGTCAATGGTCAAGGGCAGGGCATTAGCTTCGGCTCCAGCCAGCGCCTCCAACTCCAGGCGCCCATTGAAGCTATAGAGGTCCGGAGTGGACTCCTCGCAAACAATGGTTCCCTTTCCCGTGGACAGATCATATTTGGGGGGTGCAAAGATCGTTTTAATATTCGTTTCGCCATCCAAATTGGCGGTAATGACGAAGCATTTGTTTTCCGCCTCCGAGGACTGCAGGAGCACGAGGTCACAGGGCACATCGCCATCGTTGGTGACCACCACAAGGTCTCCGGGTATAATGAACTCGGAATTGATCACAATCTCCTTGCCATTACGGATCACGGTAACTGAAATGGGTTGGACGACACTGGGTTAATATCTTCGGGCCTCGGTAAACTTCGGTAAACTTCGGCACACTTCGTTTACCCCATAGGGCCATGGGTGCACATCGTTGTTCGCATTTTTCTCACCTCTGGCTGTGTTGACGAGCCTATCACTCTTCGAGCGGGACCAATCTTCTAGACCTTCTTTTAAAGCTGTTATAACCATAACAAACAACAAGGGCAGCAGTGAGACCAGCGGCGATATAGTGTCATCTAAAAGAGGATAGATAACTCTTGGTTAAACCTCGCATCGGCCAAAGAAAGTGGCTAGCAACTTACTGACAAAAAACGATATAATGGTGATGATGAGGAAGTAGAAGTAAACGGCCCTCCTAAATTGCTCGTAAAAGTTGAGCGGCAGGAAGGTTAGCCAATTGTATTTGGTGGTTGTTACCCGGTTGAGTGGCTTTTCCTTTTGGCCCGGAAGGCCACCGATCGGTATCAGCAGCGGATCACCGATGCCCTTGGCACCCATTTCGAAAGATTTCTATTTAGTTTGTTGCTTTAATATTCAAATTAGTTTCATTTGGGTACGGATTTTCAAAGGCACCAGTCCCGGTCGCTGTGTCTTGGGAGTCAAAGCAGTGACTGAACTTCAGTTGGCCTGCCAATTGGCCAGAAATAGTCAATATAAGTGCGGGGCCTCTGATAAGAATTGTATACTCTTTTTTTGTATACACTTATAAACTAGCGAATGTGAGTGGCCTGTCAAAGCATTATCCATTAAATAAAATTTTGGATTACGCATTTCGAAGGGTCTCGACTCTAAGATACCCGGTACTGAGTGGCTACAAATAGTTGAGTAATAGGTTTGCATGTAAAAGACCTTTGGAACACATATCAATTTTGGTATTATTCTAAAATAAACATTATTGTTGTTGTAATGCCATGGAAAAATGATAAAAATAATTGATGTTTCCGACATGTGCTGGCCGATTAGTCAAACGGATAAGTCAAGTATTTTCTTTATTAGGATTCAGAGTCTCATGAGATTAGACTTATCATGTCGAATGGGTATGGACTTTTAGCCCTCTGAAGGCTCGGAAAAATGTTTTTATATGAATGCTTAAACGTATTCAAATACTTAAAATATTCTTGTTAAAAGCTAGAAGCCCTAAAAATGTAATTAATAATGTATAGTTAACTAGCTTGCAATTTATTTTGTTAATCGTTACCCTCGTAATCGTTTGCCAAGCATTTGGCTTTCCGTTTGGCTGATTAATATTATCAATTGACTATTTCAAATTCCCACAATATACCCCCGATATCGGTCTAATCGGTTAGGTAACCTAATCAGTAGCAGTACAACAATGAAATTACCTCAGGTGCACTCTCAACACTCTGTAAAAAGAGTATTACTTTTGCACTTTGAGAATAAATTGCTGGGAAATAGTATTTTCTTCAGATTAATCATGTGGAAAGGCTAAATAAATGTTGCAATTATTTTTTAAACATTTAAATGTTAGAATATCAATTCCGTTATTTGAAATTTCAGGCCCATCGTTCCGCTTTCAATGCAAAATATTCGTGGGGTAGTCCTGGCTTCGGGATTTCGGTGAATCGCGAAAAACGGCCACACTTGTGTGCAGTTTGTTTTGAAATGCAAAGGATACTGCTGTTCATGTTCATTTTGGCCTTTAACCTTCGCTTCTATGCGAAGTTTGTCATGTTTTTCAAGTGAAATCGGTGAGTTTTCAATCCCTCTGGGGCTTGCATCTGAAATAATAATCGTATCATCGTATTATTTCAAGGCAAAATGCTTAATGCAAGTAGCTTCTCGTCCTCCATTGTTGCCATAATAGCAGTAGTGTACTGGATCAAAATCGGTTCGAAAAATGGTAGGTTTTCCCCGCCAGGGCCCCAATCCCCAGTAATAATCGATTGAACTTGCAACTTCAGTTGAGAACGACGCCCGGAAGCTGCCCCCGAATCCTGAACAGGCCCTGCCTCCCTCCCATACCCAGCTGCATCGATTCTCCCAGGCCGCCATTTGCTGTGACGTCGACATCTGCAGTGCCCTGGCCAAGGATGTCCTGGAGCGCGGAGGCTCCGCCGTAGACGGCACCCTGGTGTCCTTGCTGTGCAATGGAATCCTTGGCATTCAGAGCATGGGCCTGGGCGGCGGCATGCTGATGAACATTTACAGCCATCGGGTGCGCAAGTCCTTCAGCATCCTGGCCCGCGAAACGGCGCCCAGCTCTCTAAGTCCCGAGAGCCTGTCCAAGTTCCACGACGAGCAGGTCTTCCGCCAGACCAGCCTGTCCATTGGCCTGCCCATGGAATTGGCCGGCTATGCCGTGGCCCATCAGCGATTTGGCCGCTTGCCGTGGTCGGAATTGGTGGCCCCGGCGACCGAACTCTGCAGGAAGGGCTTCCAACTGTACAAGCATCTCAGCGACTCCTTGGCCATCAATAAGGATGGCATTTACAAGGATGCGGCACTGAGGGAGATGTTTGTGGACCCGAAAACGGACAAATTTTGGCCAATCGGTAGTCATGTGCAGCCTCCGAGGCGCTTGTGTGTCACCTACGCACGTCTGGCAATGGAGGGACCCTGGAGCTTCTACAACGGCTCCCTGGCCGAGGATCTGCTCAAGGATCTCGAGGACATTGGCAGCGTAATAAGCCGAAAGGATCTGGCCGGCGCCATGCCCACCTTCAGGGAGTCCCTGGTGATGCCGCTGGAAGAGTACGATTTGCATCTGACACCGCCGCCAGGAAGTGGCTATATAGTGGGCTTTATCATGCAGGTCCTGCTGCAATTTCGCAAGGATTTCGCCAAGGTTCGTGGCCTGCAGATCCGCGAATTGCATCGCCTGGTGGAGGCCATGAAATTCGGTTTTGTCAAGCGCTGGCAGCTCGACGAAAGCACCGACTCGCAGGTAAAAACTGAGGGTTTCTCGCTCTTTTTGGGGTAAAATGCCAAAACTAAATGATGTTTCCCCCAAGTTTCTGGAGAACCTAAGCAGTCTGGAAATGGCCAGGTCCATAGCCAAGCAGATCGTGGACCTGCAAACCTTCAATGATACGGCATACTATGGAGCCCCTTTGGGAATACAGAGCTGGAATGAGCATGGCACTGCCCACACTTCCCTGCTGTTCAAAAACGATGCCGTCTCCGTCACCAGCTCCATCAATTTCTAGTAACTGATAATCCTAACTAAATGCTCCAAGAGCTGGGCGATTAATTTGATTGAATTTCAGTTTTGGCAGCTGTCAAACTGGCAAACGAACCGGGGTCCTCTTCAACAATGCCATGTCCGATTTTGGCTTCGAAAACATGCCCAACTACTTCGAGATACCCTTTGTACCCGAACGCAATATCGCCCGTCCTTTGGCGCGGCCCATGTCCTCGATGAGTCCCACAATTGTCACGGAACGGGCGACGGGAAAGGTGCGTCTGGTGGTTGGAGCCGCCGGTGGCACCAAGATCATATCGGCGCTGGTGCCGCTCCTGGTGCGCATGCTTTGGCAGGGCGAGGACCTCAAGACGGCCATCGATGCCAGCCGCATACACCATCAAATGCTGCCGAATACCCTTTACTACGAGTACGGCCTGATCCAGAGCCAGGTGGAGCAGCTGGAGAAGCTTGGACATCAGTGCAAGCGCTTCGAGTATCGGGGCAGCATCATCTGTGGGATTTCCCAGGAAAACGATACGATTTTCGCCAACTCCGATTTCCGCAAGCTCGGCGGCCTGGCGGGCTTTTAAAGCGATTACAACTTGGTTGCATTAATTCTAAATGGTTTATTCGATAATAAAATCAATTTGCTACCTAAGTTAGTAACTGTAAATGCCAAAAAATAATTTATTACGCTTACGTAAATTAAATAAAATTAGGTCAATTTAAACTGCAGATTAAACTAAACAGATGTGTAAATCTGCTGTCCGCTGCGACGGCTCAAAATAAATATCATCAAAAACATGAATGTGGCCAAGATCCCCAATACGTTGAGCGCCATCGAGTAAACCAAAATATATTTCCAGGTGATCCAAGACGATTTGCAGCTGTCGCTTCTGCAAGTACAATGAAAGATTTGGTAGGATATCAGTGGGCGGAAATTTTAGGGTAAAACTTACAGCTCATGAATCATGGATTGTGCATCGTTCGAGCCGGCTGCGCAAGTGCAGCTTTCCAAAAATGATCCGCCCATCTCCGAGCCACAGGCCTGCTTCAGCTCCGCAAACTCATAGGCCGTGCACACCAAGGCCATTCCGCAGAACATCAGAGCCAGGACCGAGAACACATAGGACTCGGCCACCAGGATCTTGCGGCAACTGTTGGGACGTCGCTGATCTGTGCGTTGATCCATTCCCAGGAGCAAAAGGCCCGCTCCACTGCCCAAAAGCAGCTGAAATCGGAAAGGTTATAATGGGTTTACCTGGTTTAGTGCGCTCGCCATCCACTCACCGAGAGGCCGCTCAAGTAGGGATTGATCAGGACGGTTGCAAAGGGCGCCAGGAAAAGGATCAAAATGGACAGGCTCACGATCAGGAGCCCCACAGCCAATTGCGTAATCAGAAGCTGTCGGGACAGGTTGAGATTCCTAATGTGTGTGGAATATGCTATGGGCATATCTAGTGGCAAAATTGATTGGGAGTGTCTTAGTAAAAACACAATCATTTTTAGGATTTTTTTTCGTATTATTTTTGGAGCCGGATTGGCACTACTTGGTCGAGAGTCGGGTGATTTATGCTATGAAGTACGTGACACTGTTTGCAGGGGCACTTTGATGCTGATTTATGTGAATTTAAGAGCCTACTTTTCTTGATAGTTTAATAGAAAATGAGTAGGCCCAGGGAACCCATCCCTAAGGTTTAGTTTTTTGGTTATTTTGGGTTATTATATTAGGGGACTTGAAGCAAAATATATTTTTCTTAAAAGTTAAGCCAAGTTTCCTATATCTTGATGAGGAATTGGGAGTAAATAGTGTCCGGTCTTGCGGCTGGCAATTGCTTAAATCAGCGGTGGGCAGCCCTAGGCTCTTTCGGCTCCCAGTGCTCCCAAAAACAAAAAGCTGTGAATGTCTCGAACGAAAAGGAATCGAAATGTGCACGTCATCCGAAGTTGACGGTGAAAAGGGCTCCCAAGATTAAAAACTGTGCCCACCGCTGGTTTAAATCATTGCTAATATCTTGCCCGGTAAATTTAGTAAAATTCTGCCCTACAAATTTGGTAATATTTTGCAAAGGTTAGAGGAAAATAATATTCTGTCTAAGATTACAATAAAAATTCAACTGCAATCGTTGGGTTCTAAATGAATTTAACAGCAGCTACAGAAAGGCCTGCAGCCCAAAAAAAACGCTTTTTAAATAAATTAAACAGTCTCGTTTAGGTAATAGGTATACAAATTATACAAATTTTCTTATAAAATCAAGCAAGTCCTAACAACCTTATATGCATAGTTTTTGGAGCAATTGTTAGGGCTAAAATTGGGATAGTTTTCAGCTCAAATTAAGCTCTATAAATGCTTAAAATAAATCATTACAACAGACAATCAATGTAATTAAGTGAATCAAGTTGAAGGCCAGAACATACTCTGATCTAATGACTAAGTACTTCCAACTCGTCTAAACTCGTCACCTCAATCCCCATTAGTTTTTTTGCGAGTCATAGTCTATAAAAAACTATTGCTAATTTCGTTCGGAGTTACTAAAAGTTTTCCCATTTCGAGACACTGCCTTTCTTTTGTTCTTTCCTCATCAAAACCGAATAACTTGCCAAGGTGTTGGCGTGGGTGGAACGGCTCCAAAACAGATTTCGGCTTTGGTTAAAAATTGTTAACGTACTGTCATGGTTTTTATGATTCACCATAATCATGCGGCTGTGTCGCAAGCTGTTCCTGGTCGGAGTGTGTCTTCCGGTGATCTTCATGGACTTCATGTTCTGCGGCACTGTGGTGCACATGTAAACGGCCTGAAAGACAATTAAATAAATAATCTAAAAACTATACAAGAATTAAAGGGCACCTGTGAGGGCTGCGGGGCATCCAGATCGCTGAGCGGTATCTGCTCATAGGTGGTGTTGCCCAAACTCCTGGCCGGTGATGTGGATGCACTCGTCTTGGGGCTGACAGCCTCCTGGGTGATCGGCTTCGGAACATTCTCGTACTTGGGCTCCGGTTGTGGAGCACTGCTGACCGATGATTCATAGTTGTTAATGCCAAAGAACTTGGACTTTGCATCGCTCAGAGCCGCCTTCACGGCGGCTATGTTGTTGTGACTACTCCCGGAGCCCAATTCCTGGTCCGGCTTTTGTGGCTCCCTCATTTCGTTGGCCGGATCCGCATCCGCATCCGCATCCAAATGCCGCAGATTATCGTAGGTGCTCATGGGCCGGACTGGTTCCACTGGCATGACTCCTCTCCTAAGCTGGCCGGGCTATTTGAGCATTCTTCTGGGCGGAGAGTCTGGGGCGGCTTGGGTTCTGCTTCTGGTTCTGTTTCTGGTGCCGAGAGAGCCGGGTGAACGCACTGCGTCAGGTGCTCTGGTCATGTTGTTGTTAGTATTCACCTCGTTAGCTGCATTCCCTGAGCAAATTCCAAAAAAAAACAAGTGTGAATGATCGACTATAAATACCCGGTTATATTTAAAACAAAGAATCGGAATGTGCAATTAGTTTTTCTCTATGTGTTATAGTTTCCAAGATCTAAGCGTTTATACGGACGGACGGACATGCGGACAGACGGACATGCGGACAGACGGACATGCGGACAGACGGACCTGGCTAGATCATACTTCCTTCCCCCTGTTGCATATTTTCGTACGTTTGATATACCCTTGTTATTTTGAAGAACTCTATATATTATAATCTCCAAGATCTAGGCGTTCATACGGACACACGGACAAACGGACATGGTTAGACCGTACTTCCTTTCCCCTGTTACATACATTCGTACGAGTTTGATATACCCTGGGTATTTTTAAGAACCGGGTATACAAAAAAACATTATAGAGAAGAATCGACGAGGTGAGAGGCTGAACTCTGGCTCGGCTTTTGCAATTCTATTGAGAATTCCAGCGAGCGGCTCTTTCTCTTTTACAAATCTCCAAGCACGTTTTTCAAACGGGTAAACAGGGCCAGTACGTGGGTTGTTTTAATTGGTCTAAAACTGGAACGTAAGGGCTTTGACAATATTTACACAAATTTAGGTTGTCAGTTCAAATTGCAGTCTTCCCACAAACTTTTGCACAGATATCTTGCCAATCGACTTCCAAAGACCGCTCTCTTTCTTATCAAACTTTGTTTACACATAATTTATACAACATTTGTTTAACTTGGACATTTGTAAGGTAAATAATAGTTTTATTCACCAAGCTGAGCATAATGGACTACTGTTTATATTCGTTTTATAAGTAAACTAAGAAAGTCTCAAGATCAAAGCTTCGAATGATCAAGGGATATTATCTTGTTACTTGAAACTTTCGGATTTGGGTAGCAAAGATCCCTCGGGCTGTCGTTTAATTATAATTAAATGCATCAATATTATCCCAAGTGGAGCATTTGAAACCACAGATGTTTTGTTTATGGCCTCAGCCATTTCGAGTTAATCTTCAAGCCAGTCACACAGCTGTAATCTCATGGATATAATTAAGAGTATCTGTATCTGTTGCCTGTTGCCTGTTGTCGGTTTTGGCTTTAACCTCATTTACGGCTTTTCGGCACTTAAGTGGCTTTTGTTCAAAGTTATTATTTCACGATCGCGCGAGAGGTCGCGGGTTCACGGGGGCATTATAGCCACGAAAAACAAAGGGAAAAGGCCCGAGCCAAGAGCACTCATTCATTCAACTTTATTGGCCAACTCCATTGAGCGCTCTCCGGTGGATCGGTTGGGTAACCAGGCAACCAAACAGCCAAACAAGCGAACTACCAAAACGGCTCCCAAATTGATCGAAACGGCGGCTATTTTCGAGACTAGATTGCGGTCAGAACGCTCAACCGGATGGTAGGATATTGGCTGAGATACAAACCATTGGTCCGCCGATTTGCTGGGGTCTACGATTTTTTGGTGGCCTTCTATTGTAGGCAGATCGAGCGAATAATAAAAAATAGATCGCGATCCAAACAAAAAACGGAAACTAAAAAGTAAATCAATTCGAAACGAAAATGAAAACGAAATGAAACAAAACGAGGAGGAGCGCCCACAGCAAACTGTACGCACCAGCAGACGAAAACAAACTAAAAATAATTCTCACCAATAGGCCTGGCGTTTTTTGTTGTTTTGCCGTTTTGGCTTCATAAAAAACCGCTTGGCTTACCTGCCCTCCGCGAGAGAGCGCTGCGTCGTATCTGCTAGATACTCTCACTCCGCCGCGTATCCGTCGGATACTCTCTAGCTTGTAGCTTGCAGCGCTGCCTCTGTCTCTGACTCTGACTCTGACTCTGTGGCGTGTGTTTCGGAATTTTTTGTAGCTGCTGATGCGGATATATTTTCATTGTTGCACTCGTGGCCTTCTCGCTTCGCTCCCAACAAAAAACGTTCTCCGCCTTAAAAAACGATCAGCGAGAGAGAGTGATCGAGAGAGAGAGAGAGAGGGGCAGAGCGGTAAAAGAGTGAAAGCGGGAATGGCTAGGTAAAAAATAAGCTACGAAAAAAATACCAGTCAACTTCTCACCTGAGAATTCCCCTTGGAAATCTCTCCCCAGCACCTGGCTTAGCACATTTCCTCTACCTTTGTGCCCCCAGGCATTTTCTTTCTTTCGTGGTTGCCAGAGAAAAGCGCAATCTTGCCGCAGATCAGAGACTTTTCCCAGCCACATGTTGCATGCCGATGAGCCTGAGGTTGCAGCCGTTCTTGCGTTTTGACCTATTTACGAAAGCCCACATCCTAGATGCTCGTAAATCTATCATAGAAACGTTTTTTAAGGAGGAAATCTTAGGGGCAAAGAAGTGAGTTCCATTTTGCTTTATAGTTATTAAGAACTACATAGATTGCCTATCTAAAATAGTGAAAATCTTCAGTTGTAATAAGAAATTATATTCTATAGTTGCCCGAAAAATTAATGATGAAAAGCTTTTCAGCAAAAACAATTCTAATTAATATTTCTAATGAAGTTACCCAAATAGAATCTAAACAACCATTTCCAATTGATATTTCCAAGAAGTTACCTATCTAAAATCTATAGTTGCCTGACAAATATATATATGATTACATTTTGACAAAAATATTTGCCTTTTAGGGAACAAAAACATGTACATTTTAGTTATAAGCTAAGAAGTTTAAACGCTTGACGTGAATTGCCTCGTAATTGTTTATAAAGTGTCATCTTTTGGTCAAATTAATTCGAGAACTAGGCTGAAGTCTTCTTCTGTCATTCGTGAACGAAGGTTTTTGGGCTAATTTAAACAAACCCATATGTGTCTATATACGCTGCCGTATCTCGAAAAACTGCCCTTTGTTTACAAATAATAACACGCGGAATATTTATTTACATATCGAGTTGATGTAGCCGAGTGTTAAGGAGTATTGATACGAGGAAACTAGTTAGGATGGTGTTGTGATAGGTGAATAGGCTTGATACCTCAAACTAGTGCTCCAAAGAATCGATCACCTATTTAATGTAAAACATTACTCCAAAAATTAACGACAATCTACAATCAAATAAAAAGAAAACCCTTCAAATTAAGAGTTTCATGATTCACAAAAGTACGGAATTGATTGAATTGATTGGTTTATGGTATGACAAGTCATTCCCTTTCAAAACTTATGGCCGTCTGATTCCAAGATGTGTCTGTTATTTAATTCCATTGATTGGCATGACCACCAACTGTTCTAAGCCTTCAGTAACACAGATTTTTTTAACCAATTTTCTGTTATAATTTCACCAGCTCATCAAATCGCAGAGACAGTTAGGTGATTGGATAAAAGTCTGGCAAATGGCAATCTGCAGATTCGGGTATAGTTTACAATTAAGAACAATTACTCCGCGTACTAAGGGTACTAATTCTCAAGTGGTTCTGACAAACAGATCATTGCTTAAGCATCAATAGCCCCATCTCCTCACTTTTGGGAATCGAGAAACTAATACATCATATCTTCTACATCATCTCTTCAGCAAAAAGATGTTCAACCCTATGAAGTAGCCGGGTATACAAATTAGATGTGTATATCTGCAAGTTATTTAAGAGTCGAGGCGCCAATGAACTAAACGACATTATTTAAGCATCGTAACAAAAAACCAAGTCCCGTAACGTACAATATACAATAGGTAATATACGTATGCACATGCTTGGTGTGTTCGCAAAAGGCAGATTGCGGCAACCGCGAATTTCAAAAGCCGTGATGACCAGCATTTCAATCCGAGCATAAAAATGCGATGAGTACACGAGCACATACTCGAGTATTACTTGAATTTTTTTAAGGCACTTTCTGCCTGGGAGTTTCGGCCATTGCGCCCAAATGACAATTTTTTTTTGCCGTACCTTTCCGCATTGCATACACGAGCATGTTCGATTGCCGATTCACGAGCTGATTGTCAGTTATGGTTCTTTGAACTCGATTTGTAATCCCAGAGGTTGGAAAATAGGCTTTAATGATGGAGTGCGGGATTCAACGGTCACTCAAAAAAATTCCCCATGAAGTGGCCTAAAACTTTTCCACTTGCCACATCTCATTGGAGGTCTTATTTTTGGGAGTATAAACTTTTAGAATTCCGCTAGACAAGGCAGAAACAAATACTCGAAACGAACTAGAGCAAGCGTGAAATGTTGCAAAAATGCAGCACTGCCCAAGCAAAGTGTTAATTAATTAAATAAACCCAAACTCGGGCCAAAATCGAGCTTGTGTTTAAGGTCACTGATGGCTTGGTCAAAAATGAGAAAAAAAAAACGAAACGAAAAAAGCTTCATGGGCGGGAAACGGAACGCGCGGATCAACCCTCTGGTGGTGGTGCATTGTGAAAAGCTGCGCGATTGCGCAGATTGTATTATGTGTATATACTAGCTTTGGCACATACATATTTCATACCCAATGCCCCACAATGACAAACAGCACACAACAAACAACTGGCCAGCGAACAAACCGAACTGCCAGCCACTGAGCGGTAAGCGATTCTATTACACTTTCAAACGCCAAAGGAAAGCCAGCTGGCCGCCGAAAACGAAGCAACAATACCCTACAGGATTCTACAAATTGATAGTCCGTATAGGATATATGGATCTATACGCCTTGCGCTTCGGTAAGCTTCGGCTCACTTCGGGTACAGAAACGAACAACTGAGACCCCAGGGTCCTAGCGTGCCCATCGCAAGGAATAAAAAAAGCTTATAAGCTTAGCCTTAGAGCAGTTATATCGTTAAGCTTCGGGTACAAAAGCGAATGGCTCTTAGATGATCATAGCTGCTTAAAGATTAGTTAATATTTCAATTAACTAAACAGATTTCGATTAAAAAATATATAAAAGCATTTAGGAACATTAAGAAGCAACTTCCCAGAGATCTCAACTTGGGGAACTAAAACAAAGGACAGAGTTACCAGGGGCTCATAAAACTAATAAAAATTGTAAGTTAATATTGTATTAAAATTAACTAAATGGATTTCCATTCATAAGACATGCGAAAGATCACCCTAGACCTATAACTTAGACAATCTAGAGGTATAAAAACCAATGATTGGACCTTGCAAGAAAATGGGTGCTTCAGAATTTGTTACAATTTAGATAAACTAGATAAAACAAGAGCATATAATCTTCGTCACGTTGGCAAGCTGCTTTTCTTTTATTATTTATTTGTTGTTAATGTTACTACTACTGGTAAGAACCAGTCGAGCGGTGAATTAACCTTTTTGTGACGAAGGCAGCGCCTACTGCGACTCGGACTTACTGCTGGAATCGGAGTACTATAGCTCGGTGCCTCGGTACCTCGGTACCTCGGTCGGGTAGCTCGGCTTTCGTTACCCTGCGAGCCCAGCTTACTTCGGATCTAGTTTGGTCGGCTTGCAATGGCTTCGAGCGGCACAACTTGGCGAAGTGAAGTGAACTTTTGTGAACCAAAGCGGCGCAAAGGAAAACCAGTTATTAGTCAACTTTCATTCGAAGCAGACGTGCCAGTCGGATCGGATCGCGGCGGTTTTTCGTATATTTCTGAAGTGTGTTTTTATATATTTTTTTCTTATTTTGTTTTTTTTTTTTTTGCGCCAGATGCAGTGGCAGTAGCACCAATTTTTCAGAGACCCGACCACTATAAATTAGCGTTCATTTTTCCCTTTTTCTTTTCTTGCTGATCGCTGTCCGTTGTCCGCTGTCCGCTGTCCGTTGTCCGTTAAGAGTGTGTGCGAGTGTGTTTGTGGTGACCTATAACCCAAAGTACCAGGGTTTCGGTGGCAGCAGCGATAAAATCTCAATTCGCGTGTTCTTGTTTTAATTAGCACCCCGAAATATTTAATTAGAGTGAGTTTCTACGAAATTCGCACGAGTATACGAGTATGTAGCTTTCCAAGCTGTTGAAAAATTAGTGAAAGATACTAGCCATATGCTTGGATATCTGGATATCTGTTAAATGAAAGTTGCCCGTGAGATCCTCCCCCTTGGCGGGACAGATAGACCGCTAGACACCGTCGGCGATCGTGTCCATTGCAACCTTGAAGCGCTAAAAAATAAGTCACCGTCGGGGCGTTGCTTGTGTGTCCGATAATTATATTTTTTTCCCTCTTTTTTTTTGTTTTTTGTTATGGTTTTTTATTAATATTCACGCCAGGTTTGTGCCCAAAAACGGGAAGGCGTTGTGGGTTTACTTTTACTTTTTTACTTTTTTACTTTTTGCTGTGCGATCGAATCTATGATTATACTTTGATACCCCCGCACACCCAAAGTCAATGGCCGGCCGTAAAATTGTTGTTTTTAATGCGAAAATTCATAATTGATATGCAGTGAAAATTTAATGCGAATGCAAAGTGAAAACTAAACACAATCACGCCATATGCATGTTTCCCATGCGCGAAAAAAAAAAGATATATTGTGTATGCATATATTTAGTAGATGCTTAATCGTCGAGTGTATGTGCATAAATTAATCGCTGCTTATGCCACAAGCAACAGCAACAACGACTAACTAATCAACATGAACAGCCGCAACTTCAGGAGCAGGAACCGCAGCAACAGCAACAGCAGCAACAGCAGCAACAGCAACGGCAACATGTTAATGTTGCTGTGCCACAAGTCATTGTTCAGTTCAACGTATTATTGCCACAACAATGGCAAGAGTCCAAGTAACACTATCTTGGGGTCTCTGGTGAGAAGAGCCATGACTTTTTCAGTCCAACAGCCGCTGCTGCTGCTCATTATACTGCTGCTGGCACTCTGCACGGTCGGAAATTGCCAAAGTAAGTTCATCCACTCCACTTCCATATACACACATATATATATAGTATATAGTATGTAGTATATAGCCGTGTCTGTCGGCTGCGGTAAAAGATACATTCGTATGCGTTGCCTACGCGCTTTTTGACACAATCGTGCACTCGACTGGTGACTGGTCGGCTAATTAGCAAGTGGACACGAGAAATCGGGCCAGCACTCCTGTGAATTCTACAAGCCAGCAATCTGGCTTTCCATTCTGTAAGATAATAACATGGAGGGTTTATATAATGCCAGGGAAAACATATTTTGATCAGCGGTTACTAAAAGAGTAAAGGTTCCTAAAAGATTTCCCCTAATCCTAGGGGTATAAATAATAGTTACAATAAACCTTGGAAGCCCTTGGAACTTTATTTGATTTAGGGGAAAATCTAGATATACCTCATGACCAGCGGCCAGCGGTTTATTAACAACTATTTTATGAACTGATTTCGGATTGGTGTCCATTTTATGGCTTTAATTTAGAGCTATTTTGTTTCCACATTTAAAGCCTTAGGTAATCCATTTGCCATAAAAGGATAGAGCTTTGATTTGAGTGTTTGCTTGGGCAAAATGTTTTTAAAATATTACCATAATCTCGGGGGTATAAAGTAAGCCCTTGGTGCCTTTGGAACTTTATCCAGTTTTGCAATAATTCCCTATGTGTTTCTAAGCCAAAGAGCTATTTGTTTATTTAGATTTCTCCCAAATTTTATGGTTCAAATTTAGAGCTATTTAAATTTAGAACATTGAAACCATTAGGTAATTCTTTTTGCCATAAAGTGACAGAGCTTTGACTGTGTACCATAATCTTAGGGTTAAAAACAATAGTTAAAGTTAAGCTTCGAAACTCTGTACAGATTTCTTGATCTGTTTCCAAGCCAAGATCTATTTGTTTATTGATTTTAATCCGCCAAAACTCCTCCCAATCTCTTCTGAATATCTTAATTACTTCCCGGGACTCAGTGAAAATTAGTGTTTTAATTAAAACTTCCACCACACGTTTGGAAAGTGCGGAAATGCCCCCTTAAATATTTCTTGTCGATATCATTATTGGCCTTTACAATGGAAAGTATTTTGTTTGCTTTTGGAGAACGAGACCGAAAGGCAATGAAAGTTTTCGGTCACTGTTACGGTCTCTTCTGACCGACAAAAGCAAAATGAAAAAATCAAAATCATTAATAAATAAATAAATAAAAACCCCGAGGCGAGCCGACAGGTCCGACAACGAATTTGCCTTTTTCGATTCTTAGTTGACCAGTTTCACAAGTTCGTGGTGCTACGTAATGGAGCCCGTAGCGTTTTCAAATGCTTTTTTGCTTTCCTACGTGCAGCAAATTTTAAAATCCCTCCGCATGTGCACATAACAGTACCTGGCAGGTTTTTTAAGACCTTTTTGTTTTATGTGGCAACCCACAATCGCTCTGTTAACCCAATTAAACGGCATACATGCTCGTACAAATAACAAATTCCAACGCCCTCCGCCGATCTTGCGGGCCTCCCTTTGCATCTGCGCAAAAGGAGAACAGGAAGGCGACGGCGGCCCCAAGCACGAGATCCACGATCCCAGCATCGCGAGATGCAAGATACAAGATTCGAGATCCAACATCCAAGATCCAACATCCAAGATCCAAGATCCGAGTGGTGGAATGTCATTTGTGTGGCTCCGGTAAAAAACCGGATGGCTGCGCTGCGAGTCAACTGAAAAACAGTATCAGCCGGCGGGCATTCATGAAACACATCAGGCAACACACAGTCGTCGATGGCGAAGGAAAGTTGTTTGGGTTTTGTGTTTGCAGCTTTTTTTTAATGTTTTTTGTTAATGTTTTCTCAATCCCAAACCTGACATCAACAGCTGCAGCCAGAAATCATCGATTTGGTTTATTTCCAGCCCCGTGAATAATGGGAATGGCTGAGAACGCTTGCAGTGAGCTATATAATCAATTAAATAAAACGAACGTGTGCCGAGGCGCTTCTTTTATTCGAAATTTATTGCACATGTCCAGAATAATGTGCATTTAAGGTGGGAGTTTCATTGTGTTTCAGGTATTTGTTCGCCAAGGCAGAAACCTTCTTTTTGGAAGCTCAAGAATGGGTGATAAATGCTTATACCATGTACCTTACGGTAGAAATGGTATAATAAGTTTGTGCAAATGTATTCAACTCTGAGATACATATATTCTTGATCACCATCAACAGCCGAGTCGATCTGGTCATGTCCGTCTGTCCGTTTGTCCGTTTGTATGTATAAACACGTTGTTCTCTGAGATGAAAAGACCTAGGGATGTGATTCTTTTTGCTTTGGGTACGTTATATATGTACGCAGATAGAGTTTATATTAAGCTTTTGCTACGCCCTTTTCATCCTTCGTAATTTCCACAAAACAACATGTTGACAATATCTCCGTTTGACAATATCTCCGAGATGGTAGGAGCTAGGGACAAAGTTATTTTTGCTTTAGGGGCGTAGACCTTTAAAAAACATGTTTCTCGTGCATAATTGTCTATATCTCCGAAATGGTTAGCGCAAGAGATAAAAATCTTTTTGTTGAGAGCTAAAAGTTATAATATCTAGCCATGTGCCAAGTTTTATATAGATCAGAAAATAAATAATGAAGATACAGACAACATATATGTTCATTGTTTTTCAAAGTGTCAATGCCGGATGGCACTATATTTACCATTTCTTTTGACTCAATTTGTGTTGAAATATTTAAAAGATAAAATTAAATATGGTATATCGCTGACCATAAATCGACTTGTTTTATATCCAAACTTTTCCCAGGCTATAATCAAATTTGCCAACTGATTATTCTTTCAAATTTGTACTTCTCAGACCCCTAATTTTTATTTAAAAATCTTCCACTGTGTGAGAATGTAACAAATTCATTTAGTGTTGACCCCCTTGAGTGCTGACTTTTAAGTAGGCACTTAATTTGCCGCAAAAAAATGTCTGCGATGCCACGATAGGTATGCAGATTTTTTTCAGTAAACTTTTGTAATAAAAATTACCATTTACGTTTAGAACAATTGTGGGAAACTAGCAAATTTATGAGAATGAGAAAATAAAAATGAAAACGAACAGAACTTTGCCAAAAGTTCCATTCAAAAAACACAATTTCGTGTAATGGACAGACAAGGGAAATGGAAAATGGAAAATTACCACATTTAGTGGAAGAAACAATGGAGCCGATTTCTCCGATCTTAGGTGGAAAAGGGTCAGCTACTTAAGCAGTTTGTGCTGCAATTCGGTGCCTTTGGCTGACGAAAACGAAAAGAACTTTCTGTGATACAAATTTATTTTTAATTTTATTTTTTGTATTTATTACAGTTTGCGGTCCGCCCGCGGTTCCTTTGAATGCCAAAGTGCGAACGGTGCCGGGCACTGTGGGCATTGCGGAGGCGCACTACGAATGTGATTCCGGTTACGAGCTGTTTGGCTCGCCGTCGATTAAATGCGATTCCCGAACGGGCTGGGAACGGGATCTGCCCTTTTGCGGCGTTAACGTGGCCTACAGGAAACCAGTTAACCAGAGCTCCTACACCCGCAGCGGTCCTGCCAGTTATGCCAACGATGGCAAGCCCGGCAACAAGGTGAGTGCATCGTTTTGCTTTGTTTCTTTTGGGTTCTGGACAGCCGAAAGATGAGTACCTACCTCAAGGTATTGCATTCTTTGTCTTCAGGGTTTTCTGTTGTATTTTTGGTCTTTTGGGAGGAACAAATCATGCAAAACGTTTCCTTTTTAGCAGGTTTAGTAACTTTTTGGCTAGTTTGTAAACAATTTTATGGATATTTGCAGGAATACTTATGAAAAGATTATTGTGTTATAAGTTAGAAAATTAGAAAACAAAAAAAAATAAATAACTCAAATCTAATTTTAAACCTAATGTTTATAAGAAAACAAAGTCACCATGGCGTATACGCGATATACAGAGGCCCATTAAGTATACGCAGTGTTGACCTTGAAGTGAATACTTCAACTTCCGCAAATTGTTAGTTATAAAAAGTAATTGTTGAAAATTAGTATTGAGTCTTGTGAACAACAAAGTATACTTTCCTTTTTTTTGCAAATTTAACAAATTAAACAGTTTACTTAATATAAAATACTTAATTTTACAAGTGCTTTCGAATTTTATGAAGTTTTGAAATCTATTTAATTAAATTCTTTTTAGAATCTTGAGATGTTTTACTTAAAAGCAACACGTAAATCTTGAAATATATTTAGCATTTTGTAACTTTTTTTAAGTCTTTTATGTTTAAGGAATCTATTTCGCTGGACTTTAATTTGTATAATCATCAACTAGTTATTTCAAATGAGATATTTCTTTAAATTGGAATTGTATTTTTGTCCGATACAGAACCCCGATGGACAGGAGTGCTCGGAGACGCAGAAGGAGCCGTCGCCGTGGTGGCGCGTCGACCTCCTGACCCCGCAGGCCGTGCACGTGGTGCGGATCACGACCCGCGGCTGCTGCGGCCACCAGCCCCTGCAGGACCTCGAGATCCGGGTGGGCAACAGCAGCGCCGACCTGCAGCGCAATCCGCTGTGCGCCTGGTACCCCGGCACCCTCGACGAGGGCGTCGTCAAGACCTTCACCTGCGCCCGGCCCCTGGTGGGCCAGTACGTGGCCATCCAGCTGGTGGGCGTGGAGGGCAGCCTCAGCCTGTGCGAGGTGGAGACCTTCACCAACGACGAGTTCTCCGTGGACCGTTGCCTGAGCCCCAAGCTCGGTGTGGACACTGTGGTGGCCACCTTCTCGAAGACCTGCTACGACTTCCACATCACCAAGGGCGAGAGCTTCGACAAGGCCCAGGCCATTTGCAAGCAAACTGGTGAGCCATTCGCCATTCGGTGTGCCATTACGGTGGACAATTGGTAATTTATTTGCCTGTTAGGTGGCGATTTGGTTTACGACTTCCGTGGCGCCACCAACCAGTACATACTCTCCGAGCTGGAGCGCCGCAAGACGGATCTGAAGCCGCAACTGGTTTGGATTGGGGCCCAAAAGGATCCGGGCATTACCTCGAGGACCTGGAAGTGGGTGAATGGTGAGTGTCTCTGTCCCTGGGCTTCCTCTCCTTAATTTTACCCTTTTATTTGGAAAGTAAAACAGGGGTTGCTGTTGCCTAAGCGTGCCCAAAAGAGCCAATCCAAATGGTTGGAATCCTTACAAGAATTCAGGTTTTCAGGGGTAACTTTAGGGGGGACAAAACAGCAATTATACTGGACGTTTTGTTAAGGAATTTTCCTGGTATTATAATCAATTTTGAATGCATTTTCCAGGTGATGTGGTGCAGAAGCCCACTTGGGGCAAGGACCAGCCGAACAACTACAATGGCGAGCAAAACTGCGTTGTCCTGGACGGAGGACGAAATTGGCTGTGGAACGATGTGGGCTGCAATTTGGACTATCTGCACTTTATCTGTCAGCACTGTAAGTGATCCCGGAAAGCCAAAGTCACTGCCACATCCTCCTCGCTGCCCCCTTGCCATTTGTTGTACAATTTTCTTTGTTTATTTCGGAAATTAGCTCCGTTTTCGTGCGGCTCGCCGGATGCCCAGCAAAACACCACTGTCATGGGCAAGAAGTTCACGCTGAACGAGACGATCCAGTACGGCTGTCCCAAGGGCCACTCCCTGATCGGTGAAGTGGAACGCATCTGCCGACCCGATGGCACCTGGAGCGGATCGGCGCCGACCTGCAAATGTAAGCGCATTTCGGCAAATAAGTGCACTTGTCAACGAAACAAGGGGGGCCCCCGTCTTTGGGTTACATAAAAAACTCGAAAACAAAGTTACAGCGAAAAGTGGCAGATCAGTAATTGCCCCTTGTAGTTCAGTACAGTTTTACCCAAATAATCTGTGTATTTTGGAGGTTTTCCAATTTGAATCGGAACTCTTTTAAAGATTTTTGCAAGCAATATCTTCCTAAAGACCTTTTTATATACTTAGCATTCCTTATTAAACACTTAAGCGTTTGTATAATCCAAATTTTTGAAAATTGTATAGCCAAAATTAACTCCTTAACTGCCACTGGTAAATCAGTAAAGTTTAACTTGAATAATCTGTATATCTTGGAGGTATTCCAATTTTAATTACAACACTTACATCGATTTTAGCAAGGGTTGTGTTCCTCTATAGATATAGAAATAATTTTGGTATATAGAAATAACTTTCAATCAACTGAAAGAAATAATTTTGGGAAATTTTGAGTTTTTTGATGTATTATTAGGAAGCTTTTCAAGTAATTCCAACGATTTTCGCAAAGATAAGCCATTTAATATATCATTCTTTATGAATCTGTTGTGTTTGGAAAATCTATTGTAGTTTTCTGAACTTTTAAGAGTTTGTTTTGTATATTCTGGAAGTTTTTCAAATAATTTTGAGCTGTTATTAAACGATTATCGAAATCAATATGTTCCTATACCACTTTAAATGGAACTTTTCATTCAAAATGATACTGGAAAATGCAGTTTTCAGAATGTTAAATTTTGGGAAATTTCGGGAGCTTGTTTCTAAGTATTATATTATGAAAATGTTTCTCGAATTGGTGTTGAAAAAAGCCAAGTCACTTTTCCATTCATAATTAACATACTCACATATGCGTAAATTTAATTTTAATAGGCGTTTGCCAAGGAGTCAGTCAGTCAGTCAGTTGTGGTAAAATGTAAATTTGTATTCACAAATCCAATTGCTGAGCTCCAGCAAAAGTATGAATGACAGGGCCCAAAGCAATTTGGCGACCTCCAGCTTCGAATTTCATCAACTTTGTTTTCTTGTTGTTTTTGCGGCGAGCATTTGACCTTTTAATTTGCATATAAATGCATTAATTTGCCTCACACTATGATTTATGGCTGATATCATCGTTTGTTGTGGGGCTGGCGGGGCATTAAGATTTGCCAAATTGCCCAAAACGTTTCCGAGAAAAAAACCAAAACGCTGAGGCTCCTTGATCCCATGGATTCCTAGAAACTTTAATAACTCGTTACCCCTTTTAGACGTGGACTGCGGTGAGCTGCCGGAGCTGAAGTTCGGCTCCATCCATCTCTCCGAGAAGCGCACCAGCTTCGGGGTGGTGGCCACCTACAGTTGCCATGAGAACTACACGCTGATCGGGAACGAGAACCGCACCTGTGCCACCGACGGCTGGAGCGGCAAGCAGCCGGAGTGCCTGGTGGACTGGTGTCCGGATCCCCAGCAGATCACCGGCGGCAGGGTGAACTTTAGCGACAAGCGGGCCGGCTCCACGGCCACCTATGTCTGCGAGCCGGGCTATGTGCTGGTTGGGGAGGCGGTAAGTCACGGATGCGGCTTCGAATTTCCAGTCTTTTGTACCCCAATGCTTTGCAGATCATCTCCTGCGGCCTCGGGGGCGAGTGGTCGAGCAAGACGCCCTCCTGCCGGTTCGTGGACTGCGGTGCCCCGGCCCGTCCCGATCGCGGTGTGGCCATCCTCAGGAACGGCACCACCACCGTCGGCTCGGTGGTCAACTACGAGTGCGACGAGGATCACTGGCTGGACGGGCCCCTGGAGCTCTTCTGCACCCGGGATGGCAAGTGGTCGGGCGAGGCGCCCGTCTGCGAGCTGGTCACCTGCGAGATGCCGCCGGTGCCGCCTGGTTCCTATGTCGTCGGCTACGACTACAATGTCCACTCGAAGATCAAGTACACCTGCGATCCCGGCCACATCATGCACGGCATTGCCGAGCTGGAGTGCCTGGACAGCGGCGAGTGGAGCTCCGACGCCCCCATCTGCGAATGTGAGTGGTTGGAGTGGTTCCTCAATAACCTTTTCGTAATCCTTGTTCCGTTTTAGACATCGACTGCGGGCAGATCCTGCCCATTCCGTTTGGCAGCCACAAGTACGTGACCAACACCACCTATGTGGGCTCCGAGGTGATCTTCAGCTGCGCCCAGTCCCACAAACTGAGTGGTGTCCTGAAGCGTCAGTGCCTGGAGTCGGCGGTGTGGAGCGATGTCTCCCCGAAGTGTGAGGGTGAGTAGTAGCCAACTCTATAGGGTGCGGCACTCGAAGTGTAACCAAGTCATGAGGCCATCAGTTAGTTTGCGTTTCCGGCCCCAGGATTTCTTAAGTGTTCGATGGTCAACCAAAACTCTTGAATTCTTTTTGTATTCCTCTAGAAATCCGCTGTCCGGAGCCCAGATTGGCAGCCCACAGTTTGCTGTCCGTGACAGGAAACGATCGCATGTACGGACGCACTCTCATTCGCACTTCGGAATCCACGCAGAATACTCAGACCTACAAGTAAGTCTTCTAAATAAATTGCATGAAATCTTATTAATTATAAACAATAAACCCATAGAATTGGAGCTTTGGCCAAGTATCGCTGCGAGCGAGGCTATAAAATGGTGGGCGAGGCCCTGGCCACCTGCATGGACAATGGACAGTGGAGTGGTACCATTCCGGAGTGCATTTGTAAGTTATTTATCCATCCCCCATGACCCTCCTTAGCCTCCAAAGAGGCAGCTGGAAGTTGTGATCCAAATTGCAATGTTTTTCGATCCAGATGTGGAGTGTGGCGCCCCGGAGAACATCACCAATGGCAAGGTCACCTTGGCCACCAACGTGACCTACTATGGAGCCGCCGCTCTGTACGAGTGCAACCTGAACTTCAAGCTGAACGGAGTGTCCCGGCGCCTGTGCACGGAGCATGGAAACTGGAGCCACGAGGCGCCGGAGTGCGTGGAGGTTGTCTGCGATCTGCCCAACATCAGCGAGAACCTGATCGTGGAGGCGGCCACGCGGGCGGTGGGCTCGGTGGCCACCTTCAAGTGCTCCAAGGGCCGCATCATGGTGGGCAATGAGACGCGCATCTGCCAGAAGAACGGCAAGTGGGCCGGCAAGAATCCAACCTGCAGACGTAAGTCTCAAACATTTAACATGCAAATAGTATCAATCAGCTAATCCCTGATCCTCGTAGCTGTGGACTGCGGTCGTCCCTTGGCCATCGAAAATGGACGAGTGATTGTGGTGAACGATTCCACACTCTACGGCGGTTCGGCGGAGTACCATTGCATTCCGAACTACAACCGGATTGGCCAGTACCTGCGCAAGTGCACCGAGGAGGGGGCCTGGAGTGGCAAGCAACCGCGCTGCGAATTGGCCACCGTGGAGGGGCAGGAGTCCTCCGATTTGGGCACCGGTGTGGGCATCGGAGCCACCGTGATTGTGGCCCTGCTGGCCTTGTTCGGCTTTATATTCCTCTACAAAAACAAGGCCAGGCCGGTTAAGAATACGGAAAATGTGCAGGCGGCGGAGACAAAGGACGAGCGAAATGCTGCCGTCATGTCCTACTCGACCCTGGAGGCCAACAATCGGATGCACATGGACAACAACGGTTCCGCGGCCACCTTCAACACCTTCCACGGCGGCGGCGGAGCTGGAGGAGTTGGAGCCAGCGGTCCGGGCTCCAATGGCGAAAGACTGAACAACAACCGGTCGGGTGAGTGTCTTTGAAGTAGCGGTGGGCATCCCATAGCTCTTTCGGCTTCCAAAAACAAAAAGCTGTGAATGTCTCGAGCAAAAGGGAATCGCAATGTGCACGTCATCGGAAGTTAACGGTGAAAAGGGAACTCCGAACCGAAAATTCGGACTGAGACCCTTTTGTAAATTCTGTGCCCACCGCTGCTTTGAATTTATTCCCAAACGAACTGAATTTTTAATGCAATTTATTGTTTTTTTTAATAGAGAACATCTACGATCAAATACCAAACGAACAGTTCTACGATGCTCCCTACGAGATGCGCACCAATGACGAGGTGTACGAGCCGGAACCGGTCACCAGCAATGTCATCACCATCAATGGCATATCCGTGAGATAGGATTTCAGGGTCACCAGCTTTGCGGGCAGCCCCAATATTTAACAAACGAAACACAGGAGGGCGGTATTCTTAGGTGACGGATTGCTCAGCAAAATATGATCCGATGCTTGAAAGATATACGAAGATTTAGGCATTCTCTTGACCCCATAATTGTATTAAATTCAGCCATAAATGCCAAGAAAAACATAATAGTTTTTTATGATTCTGATTCAATCTGCAAATCTCTAGAGTTTTCCAAATCGAAACATAATCTGCTGAGCCTGATCCGCACCACTTAAATATTCATTTTCTTATAAGTCCTGTGTTAACGTGTGTTTTGTGTTAATAAGTGTATATAGTTATTATTTAAGGGAGGATGTTAGTTACTCTTAGTTCGCCTTCTATAAAATACATAGATAACAAAAACCAGACCCAGGATCATATGTAGCCGCTAAAAGAAAGTGTACCTAGTAACATTCAATAACTAAAAAACCGACGCGTTGGGTGTTAAATTGCAGAGCGGCAATTGTTTGAATAAAAACAACCAAAATCTGCCAAATACAGTGTTCGAGTGTTTATTAACCTTTTTTTTTTTTAATTCGTTTCGTAAGTGTAAATTATTTTAACTATATAGAATTAATAATCAGAGTATACAATTTGTTATGCAATGTGTAAGAAGAGCTCGCCAGAAAAAAGTGTTTAATTTTATTGTCAATAAAACGAATGTGGTTAACTAATTAATACGCTCCCCCCCTGGGGCGAATGTTTTTTTTTTTTTTTTTGGCTCGGAAAATTTTCTACCCATTTGTTGGATCAATAATTCGGGGTGAGAAAATTCACATTCACCTTCCAGGCAGCAACCAAAAACAACACTTTTTCGGCCAACAGACAATAAAAAATATCTATCTAAAAATTAGGGATATCATTTTGGATAGAAATATTTCGGTTTTCGATTCCGGGGACTTTCGTGGGTCCCTTGTAAGCCATGGCCAAGAAGGGTGGACAACAACAATTACAGGCTGACATCCAGAACGACGAGGATTTCGAAAAGTTCTTGGAAAAACCTGGTCTCTTGGGTAGGCCCCAGTCTCTTGGCATCAATTCTACACAACCTCAAGACATATTTCATATTGTTTTTCTTTCAATTTAGTTTTAGATGTATACTCGGAGTGGTGTGGCCCTTGCCTGGGCCTTGTGGGCAGTTTAAGGAAAATCAAACTCGATATTGGCGGCGATAATTTGAGTCTTGCCATTGTGGGTGCTTAACAATTCGAATACAGACCTTCAATAATATTTTTTGCTTTAGTGCAAGTCGGACTACATAACGGCCCTCAAGAGATTTAATAAAAAGAGTGAACCCACCTGGCTTTTTGTGAACGTAAGTTTATAAATACAACAGGTTCAGGGTATATTTTTATATACCATGTCCATACAATTTTCATATTCCTGGTCGTCCATCCAGTCCGTTTCTTCGTATGAACTCCTAGATTTCGGAGTCTTTTATATATAAATAAAAGCTTATTAAATATTCCCTTGTGTCACACCAATTTCCCAGAAGCTATTTATATTCTCGATCGCCTTTGTATGTCCGTCTGTCCGTATTTCCGTCCGTTTGTCCTTATGAATGCCTAGATTAGCGGTGGGCACAGATTTTCAACTTCGGATGACGTGAAAATTTCGATTTCTTTTCGCTCGAGACCTTCGGTTCCGAGTTCCCTTTTCACCGTCAACTTCCGATGACGTGCACATTTCGATTCTTTTTCGGTCGTGACATTCACAGCTTTTTGTTTTTGGAAGCCGAAAGAGCCAAGGGCTGCCCACCGCTGGCCTAGATCTTGAAGACTTTAATAGATGAGGGAAAACGAGTTATTCAACCTTTATTTTCGTTATACTCGCACACCCCCTTTTTAGAACGGTAGAGCTGTTAACATTATGTTCGGTTCGGATGTTCCAAAACTAATCAGCTTGCTCACCCGCGAGCTGGACAAGGTTTTGACAAAGGCCCCGCGACCTATTAGCTATCGCATCGACGAACTGCAGCCGATTGAGGTGGAGCAGCAGCGGATCAAATTGGAGGCCATCGAGCGGGCGGAGAAGATCGAGCGCGAAATAAAGCAGAAGAAGCGTTATGACTACCTCACAGTTGTCACGGACGCCATCATGGAGAATATGCCGGATATCGGCGTGACCATGTTCGGGCCGCAGGTGAACAGGGATATGTTCAAGAAGCTTACGGAGCCCGCCGAGCCACTGAAGATGCAGTGCAAGGACCGCCGCGTCCTGCCCGTCGCTGCCGAACAGTTCGACACCCTGAACTTCGCCTGCAAGAATCCCTTGCCGCCGGATGTGATCGAGCAGCTGGACGGCAAGGAGCTGCTCATGTGCTTCTGGAAAATCGACGAGAGCGTCGGCACTGTCCCCAATGTCCTGGCGGCCTATGCCCACGAACTGACCCGCGAACGGGTGCTGCCGCCGGACGACGAGAACCCCGAGGAACATCTCGGGCCACCGATCATTGCCACCATGAAGATGAAGATCGAGGTGGAGCTGAAGGAGGGCGAGGTGTGGGTCGAGGAGGTCAGCTCCGAGGAGGAGAGACTGGCCGCCCAGGCCAAGGCCAAGGGAAAGAGCAAGTCGGTGATCTTAGAGGACATCCACACCGCCGAAGAGGAGGCGGCCGACGTCGATGCCGAGGAGGAGGCCAGCGAGGAGGAGGCGCCCGAGCCGCCCGGCGAGCCAGCGGCCGATATGGGCGGCATGCCATTCGAAATGGAAGGCAATATGGACGACCTTGACGTCGAGGGCGAGGAAGAGGGCCCCGAGGAGATCAAGGAAGAGGAACCCGTCAAGCCGGCCACCCGCATCAAGACGGTCAAAATGCCGCCCATCTGGGTGCCCAACAATCGTCGCACGCACGCCGCCCTCATCTACACCTACTTCCGCGGCCAAACCTCCGGCTTCCTGGCCCCAGATCCCAAGCCGGAGCCGCCGCACATCATCATGTCCTTCGATGCCTCCAAGCGCAAGGACCTCCTGCACTTGGTCGAGCGGCACAAGGACGAGGTGCCGCTCTTCGGATACTTCTCCAGCGGCGATCCCGACGAAGCCGAGCTGATTGCCAACTCGACGGAGAAATACGAAGCTGGACCCCGAAATACGTGAGTTTCCTTGAGTCAACGTTTATATATCATGTAATCCTATATACATTCATCTTGCAGTTCCGACAAGATCGTCTTGAAGGTCAACAAGGTGCAGTCAAACATGATGTTGTCCTTGGTGTCGTACGGTCCCAGCTATGTGAGTCCCAATGTCACCGTCGGCAAGGAGGAGGCCCTCAAGCTCTTCCCGGAGGACTACAAGCTGCCGGAGGAACCGACTGCCGAGCCCGAGAAGAAAAAGAAAAAGGTAGGCACTCCTCCCATAACGGGTTTACGAGTTTATTCGGGTTTTTTCGTACAGAGATACGAATTTATACAACAAAAAGCAACATATTATTACATTTGTATAGAATTTTTAGTCCTTCTTTTATAATCTCATGGGTTTCCTCAATGTCGGGAAATTCAAAGTCCATATTTAAACTTAAACTATATCTATAGAAAAATGTATGAGAAACAATCCATAATTTAATTGCTCTCTTTTTGAAGAGATTACAAAATATAATAAAAAAATTTGAATTACATATGAATTACACATAAACTAAACTTCAGGCTATCTATTCTTTAAGTGATTTGTATTGATTTTTACAATATGTCATGATATTACAACTTAAACTTATAAAGTTACTGCCAAACTTAAAGGATGCAATCGAGATACTCATGAGGGTTGTTTTAATATTTACTGTAAAATTATTTGAAAACTTGCCAATTGCAAAATAATTATTTTAAAATGCATTGTCTTTTCCCTCCCTTCCCCGCAGAGCCGCTCGGGCAGGGAAACGGTCACGGAAGTGCCGCCTCCAGCAGCGGCGGAGGCAGCTCCTCCACCACCTGCCGAAGCGGAGGCCGCTCCCGCTGCACCCGAGGCAGCTGCACCCGCAGAAGCACCTGCTGCCGAGGCTCCACCCGCAGAGGCGGCACCCGCGGAGGCTGCTCCGGCAGAGGCGCCACCTCCACCGCCGCCCGCAGAAGCGCCCGCGGCGGAGGCGGCTCCGGCTCCGGAAGCCGAAGCAGCGCCGGCAGAGGCAGCGCCTGCCGAGTGAATCCCCATCGCCGGACTTGGATGACTTCCGAAAATGTTAAAAAGACTGAAGGGCCCCGTGAGTCCAGTTTTTTGGCTTCCAAATTTACGGTTTTTGTTTTAATTTTGGTAACTAACGCGAAAATTTTCCGTAATGAATTCCAGAAAATTAACTATTTGAAAAGCTGCAATCACAATTTATAACACTTTTATAGACATCACTTTATTAAATTGATGCATAACAATTCGGCATTTACTGGGAGGGAAGAGGTTTCCTGCTTACATTTGCTTGGACATTTAATGAATTAAATTATTATTAAAACAAGAATTCTTTATGCTAGTCATCCAAAATAGGAAAAATATCAATTTGTACATTGGGTATTGCCTCTCCTTTTCTTATTTTATTTTTTGAATACATTGTATCAGATTTTCAACCCATTAATACTTACAATTTTTAAGAATAACTATACGCGCCAAGTTTTTAAGCCTCTCTCCTCATTTGACTTTAGTATCTACCATGTACCTTATCCAAACCCATATATATCGATAAATAAATGGTATTTAAACGTATACGGATGATTTTGAGGGACCGTATTGCCATGGCCAACTGACCAACTGGCCACACTGCACGTCATTTGTTTTGGACCGCGTAAATAATCGTAAATTTCACAAGAAATCTGCGCAGTGACTGGTGGCACGCTTGGAGAATTTAATTGCTATCGAATTGGTTCGCCGAACGGGGAATCAGTAATGCGCATGCGCGCGCCCTTGTGTGCGCCAAATTGAACGAATTGCGATGCGAGACCAGCAACTGGCGGCGCTTGTGATGATCGTTTGCATTGCGCATGCGTGCCGCTCGGGGCCGGTGGTGGCCGCCCAGGGCATGCCCGTCAGCCCCTGCCCGAAGATCTTCCAGTACCGCTTCGACGGCGCCGAGTGGTTCGGCCTGATGGCCATCCACAGTCCCGATGCCCGCCAACCGCTCCACCTCCGCCTCACGCTCTCCATGCGCGGCAAACCCACGACGGTGAGTGACACTTTCTGCTCTGTTTTGATCGCTATCCCATCCAAGCACAGTGGGTCAAATCATCTACCTTTGACATAGGAAAACTAGGAGCAGGTTGTCCTGGGGATGATCAAAATATTGCCAGAGGGCTGAAGATTCGTAAGCCCCAACAAATTGGTCTAAAATAAAATGCAAAGATGTAAAATTGTATAGATAAACACGTCTCCGTAATACTGGTTTGAACCAGTTAATATAACTACCTGTATAGCATGTTTTGGTTACCTTATTTTCAGAGAAATTCTTTATACAAAATTGCTGCTCTATCTTACTAAACTTTTTGGGGACTATTTTTAATTGTTTCTCTAGCTTTTGTACATAAATGTTGTTTTTAAAGGCAAAGAAAACATTTTCATGTAGGGACAATATTAGTAAAACTTGATTACCAGCCTTTAAAAATTGTTGGTTTGAGATTTTCAGTATTTGCTGATCAATCTTTTAGAAAACTCTGGATGATTAGGTGCATGATTACCCCTAGATAGGCGCAAAATCATGCCAGCTCTAGATATTATATGGAAAACATTTGATGGCTTATATCCGTATTCCCCGCAGAACTACCTGGGAGAAATCGAACTGCTCACGCGGGGCCAGTTCAGCAGCAATGCCCCCGTGCTCTACAAGATCCGCTTCCCCAAGCATCACTTTCCGCCCAAAGTGCTCCTGGCCTCGGCCAACAATCAGGTGATTTGCTTCGGAACTCCAGGTTTGTATACAAAATATTAACCAGAAACATACATATTCTAAGAGGGGGGGATTCTGCTCGCACAGATCACAGCATCTTCATGACCCAAATCCAGCTGGAGCACATCAGGAAACTGACCTTTATTCCAGACAAAAAGAGCTCCTTGCTGGACATGGACACCGCCGGGGAGGGGCCGAAAAAGATGGCGCCTGCAGAAGCCTCACAGACTCAGTTCAAGAAGTATGCATCCGGATTGTGGTCGGTTCAAGCAATTGCCATTGCCCTGCCTTCACATTTGACTCAATTTTGCCCGCACTCTCTTCCAGAAAGCTCTTCGCCCATCAGCCCAAAAACATGTGCGGTCGCATCAATCGCGGCTTTGAGTTTCGAAAGGAAAGCGACTCGGATTCGCGTCCCGAAACCCTCCAGCAGAGGAGTTCCGATTCGTCCATTTCATCGCCCGTATTTGCCGACATCGACGATGACGATTTCGACGATGAGTTGGACCACGAGGAGGGAGAAGCTGATGGATCTGTTGGCACTGACACTCTCCCCTCGATCACGCGGGGCTCCTGGCCCTGGTTGGCTGCCATCTATGTGAACAATTTGACCTCGCTGGACTTCCAGTGCGGCGGCACCCTCGTCTCCGGCCGTGCGGTCATCAGTTCGGCCCATTGCTTCAAGCTGTTCAACAACCGGTACACCGCCAACGAGGTGCTCGTCTTTCTGGGCAGGCACAACCTCAAAAACTGGAACGAGGAGGGCTCCCTGGCGGCCCCCGTGGATGGCATATACATCCATCCGGACTACAACAGCCAGCTGAGTAGCTACGATGCGGATATAGCGGTCATAATGCTCAAGAAGGCAGTGCGGTGAGTCTTCGCACAAAGAGGCAGTCTTAAAATTACAATTATCCCATTCCGTTTGTAGATTCAATGCCTTCATACGGCCGGCGTGTCTTTGGTCGGGTTCCAGCAAAACGGACTACATTGTGGGCGAGCAGGGCATTGTCATTGGCTGGAGCTTTGACAAATTGCAGAATGCCACCCAGCCGCATGGCCCGCCATCGGGTGGTGGCGGTTCAGGGAAAAAGTCCTTGGATACGAGTACGCCCAAAATGGTGAAGGCGCCGATTTTCGGCAACACGGATTGCTTTAGGGCCAATGTGCATTTTCGCAGCTTGTCCTCGAACCGCACCTTTTGTGCGGGCATCCAGTTGGACATGCCCCAGCCGGGGGACTTGGAGCTGTACACGGGAATCTCGGGGGCCGGGCTGTTGATATTCCGCAACAATCGCTGGATGTTGCGCGGCACTGTCTCGGCCGCTTTGCCGGCGGATAAAGTGACGGAAACGGATGCGGATGCGGATGCGACGGCAGGCCACAGGAGGCAGCTCATGATTTACGCTGACGTGGCCAAGTTTCTCGATTGGATTACCGCTTTTATTATTTAGAGATCCCTGAGATTGGAGATGGAAATGAATAGAAAACGCTGTGATAGCCCCAAATGGGTAAGGTACCCACTTCCCCACAACAAAATCATTCTGAACTTACAAGCTAACATATAAATTTGTTTTAAATTTTTAATTTTTTTTTTTTTTTTTAAAGAATTCATACAACAATAACATACAATAACATTTAATTTAATCTTGATCACAAATGTGGCAGGGCTTGTTAGTATTTAATTGAACAAACTAGTTTGTGGCTTGCCAAATAAATATTCCCCTATTAAAGTTGCTTAAAACATTTTAAAGTCAGGATATCCCCAACCTAGAAATGTGTTTCTGTTTTGTATCATCAAAGCTCTGTTTCTCTTTGTTATCCAAAGGATGTGATGTGTTGGCTGCTCACCTGTTCACCTGTTTTTTACCTGGCTACCTGCTAATTACTGACAGCAGCTGCCGGTTTTTGCTTGAGATTTTCCTTATCAATCACGTCATCGGCTCTATCGGCGTCATCTACCTTTGGCCGAGGGGTTACCTGATGTCCTGATATCCTGCTGTTCGATGGGTTCCTTCCACGGTGCCCTCAGTTCCGTCCGGACGGTGGCAGTCACCGCATCGCGCTCACTCGCCCTGCTCAACCCGCTACATGTGGATCTGTTTTTTTTTTATTTTTAATTGTGTAAATCTTACTGAATTCGCGGCGGAATTTATGCGGAGAGGATGCTGGGCGGCGTGGGCGCCCGCCGCAGAAGGGGCTCCTCGCCGATGGCGCGACTGACCAATACGGGCGGCAATCTTCACATCCTGGACGACAACATCGCCATCATCGGGGATGGCGTCACCCGGCGGAGCGCTCCCAGCGGCGGACTGCAGGCGTTCAGCAAGCGGCGGCGGGCCATCCAGGCCCAGGATAACGGTCAGGAGATCTTCGGACTAGTCCCGCGACACAGCCTAGGCGATATCATGTGAGTACCGAGAAGAAGTCGAGAAAATTCTGGAAATTTCTCAGGGTTGTGGGAGGGTTTTCGTTTGGAAAACAAAGTCTGAGCCTTGCTTGGGTAGAAAATGTTTGTATCATTTTTTAAGAACAACAGAAAGTGGTTCTGATTCGACCCTATACGATTTTCTTGTACCTATTACAAAAATCTGTATTTGAATGTGTAATAGCAAGGAAATAGGCATCATCCTGTGAAAAGATCCTTGCTGACTCAGCTTTTTGGTTAACTGAAATTGCCAAGTTTGTATTTACCTAGTTAAAAATACCTCAATGTTTCCCATAATAAGAACCCTAATGATGGAAGCTCTTGACCGAGTTGTAATAACCGCCAGTAGCTTCCCCCCCGAAAAGAAATTATCGAGCAGCTGTTTAATTTCTCCGCGTTACTAATTTGAACTTTGTGCGTCCTTGTTGCGGCAAAATTTTGGGTCGGATTTACGAGCTTTGCAAAGCTTTTTTTTCGACGGCACCCAGAGCGCAGGGCCGCTCACTTGCCACCGTTTTTGGGGTCTCAATTCGGGCTCTCCGGTTGGGATTCGGGCTCGGATTTGGCTTCGGCTTCGGATTTGGGTTCGTGCCTTTTTTTGTCGGTCTCGAAATGCTCTCTGCCCCGGCGTATCTCGATTCTCGCTTCCCGATTCTCGGCTCTCGGTTCTCGGTTCTCCGTTCTCCGTTCTGTGTGGTAATGTGTGATACAATGTCGCCGAGTTGGAAGTCTTGCGTTTGTTGAGTTTATCGTCCAACTGGTGAGACAAAGTCGGTGGCAGCTCTCGGCCCAAAGCGGTTTTTGTTTTTTATTTTAACCAAAAATATATTCCATCCACATAAAATGCCCGATATATCTATAACACAAAACGGAAACCAGTGAATTGTGCAAATACCAGTGTGTGTTCAAACAAATACAACAAAATGGCAGTGGCAGCGGAAAAAGGGAAATTGAATGTGGAAAAAAAAAATCGGGTCGACTGGTGAAAAGGCGAAAAACTTAGGGGCCATCATCGAAAATGCAGTGAAATGCCTCTGGCCAATGAATGTGTGATGGGGCAGCTCCCGATTCCCTGAATTCCCAACCAAAATCGGCATTTCGGCATAAATTTTTGGATGAGTTTTGGCATCGGCTAAAAAAAGCAGGAATATAATACAAAAAAAAAAAAAAAGAAAAAAAAATCAAGAAAGCAAGAAAGGAAGAAAGAAAGGAAAGAGGAACGCACCAGCACGCGTGTGCCACNCCAAATGGGGGGGTGGAGTACGAGAAGTAGCACTCGCTTCGGCTGAATGTTTTATGTTTTAATGTTCCATAAACTTAGCGCTGGCAGAAGCTCGAGGATTTCGCTAGCATTTAAACTATTAAGTATGCCAGCATGTGTGGCTAAAGCTTAGTTCCCCTGCTGAGCAAATATTTACATCGAAAACAGGAAATGTTTTCCTCCGATTTTTCCGAACATATGACCAAACATAATCGCCGTTGCCTTGGTCGGGGAGGGGGCTGGGGCGGGTGCCGGGGCACCGGGGCACCGGGCTGAGGGGCTCTGAGAAATTACCCGTGTGTGCGGGAATCAATTATTAGGAAAAGCCAGACCAAAAGCCCAGAAGACAACAAACCTCGAGTGTTGGCCCCAAAATGTAGGCAATATTTTTGTTAAACCTCAAATGAAAACAAAAGAGAGCGCTATACTGGCTAACGAAAGAGACAGGGAGCGCCATTGGGGCGGAGGGAGTGCGACAGAGAGCCCGCCCGAAGTGGGAGATGGTGTCACTTTTTTTGCTGTTTATTTTTGTCAGTTAACGGTGCCCCCGAAATTCCCGCAGAGACTGCCATCGCTAGCATAAAAAACTAAAAACAAAATGAGACCGGATAGCATGGTGGTGGTGACGTCACTGGGGCCAAAACTATTTACGTGGTTTTTCGGGGAAGTCAGCTAATTGGCCTGGGAAATGTCAAACGTAAACAGTAGAGCCCTGGCAGCGGTCTATCGTTATCGATACGATACAACCGATTAAAGTCGGCAAGATGATGTGTGTCACCGAAAGTGTCAATCGGAGTATAGTGGCAAAATGTCAATGAAAACATGACCATTTTGAAGAGTTTTTTGTTAATACTATTAGTCTGCGGCCGCTAGGAGAGGGGGGCAGAGAGAAGGCGAGGAGGAGAAGAGGAGAGAGCGCAAGCTTTTGGGAAATTCGAAAATTTCCACTCTGTTCCACAATTCACCACGAATTCAAAGCTTTTTTTCGGCGGCTCTCCCCGCACTCGCACTCGCACACTCGCTCTCAGCGTGAACATCATCCCTTAAGGTTTTTCATTCATGGCGTGTTTTGTGAGGCAGCAATGGAATGTGTGTTTTCCCAATAAGCAAAGTAATATTCAGGCATTTCCACTTTTGAGCTGATCACAATGCCCGTGGCTGGCGTACAAGTGTGCATGGAAATGCCGAAGGACCCAAAGTTCGTTTGCACCGCGACATGTGTGTCACTTCAATAGGTCATGAACTCATCCGCAAAAGTGTTGCCCCGAAACATCGAAGAGTTATAATCAAATGAATATAAATTAAAGTGTGCGTGTACCGGTTGCCATTCAATTTATGATTTTTGTTTTGTGCCATCTAGAAATCCCATACACCACACACACCACACACAATAATAATAATAATAATGCCAAGAAATAAGTTGATTAAACAATTAAAACTAGAGCCGCAAAGCCCATAATATTTGAAATACAGTGCAAATCAATCGTGAAACCAACAAGCCAATCATCCGAGGAATAACACACCGAAAAATAATAATAATAAAAATCCAAATAAAAATAAAAATAAAAAGCTGGCAAGAAAAGGAAGTGCGTGCGAGTGCGCGAGCGGATCCAACTCCGGCAGGAGTACCCACACCCCCCCTCCCTCATTGAATCACCCAAAATAGTCGGAATAAAAATAATCGGAAAATAATCGAAAATAGTCGAAAATAGTAGCACTGACCTGGTAAACGAGCTGAGCCAACGCAAATAAATGTCCAGTTGCTGTTGCTGCTGTCGTACCATGCGGACGGCGTGTCACTCCCGACCAATGCGTATTGTGGTGCAACTTGTGTAAGATAATTATGGCCGAGCGGTCGTTACAAAAGTATCAGAATTTGGAAATAGTGACGGTACGTGGTCTTAGCCTCCCTCTGCATTCTCTTAGTCTAAGCCAAGATCGGTTTATGCGGCAGCCTCTTCGAAAAATCATTCAAAATTATGAAGAATGCCAAAGGATTATGCGTTTGACCTCTTCTTAAAATGAGTCCATTGTGGATTTATTTATTTATTTAGTTGGGTTTTGAGAACGATTAAGTCTAGGTTCTTTTACAATTTCTCACATATTTGTTGGACTATTATAAAATCTATTATCTTATATCTTTTAAGTTTGTATTATTTTGGGGGAAGATTCAAGCAGATACATATTTCTTAAAAATTGCATAGTTTTATAGTTTTACTGCCAACTCCGATAGCTAACCAAATGGTTTTAGTTTTATTGTTTGTCTAGTCATTAGATTAATCAAAATATAAGGGCTAGCCACGAGGGCTAGATTTACTCGATTTTGAAGGCAATGCAATCTTACATGCACTCTTGAATGTCAAGCCAAATGACAGAGTTTTAAGTAATTGAAAATGCCTGATTACGCTGATGTGAAAGCGTTTATTAAATGAGTTTTTTATCTGTTTGATGCTTTGCGGCGACAGCTTACGTGGCACAAGCCTTTGAGGTTTTTGATAGACTTGGAAGAGCCACAATAATTTATTAGTTTCCCGATGATTTAGCAAGTGAAAGGTTGTGGCATTCAAAGGAAGTTCCCTGAAATATCAAACAAATAACCTTTATAAAAGGTCAGTTACTTTAGCACAAGGTGTTCTCTTAAAAGGTTTTTATACGATTTTTGGAGAGTTTATTTTGGTTTATTATTGCCTTTAAATTGATTTATAATTAAAATCAAGGCATTGTAAAATCAGAATATAGCAAGAAATGGTTGTCAATTCTTAACCTTCAATCAAGTGTATTTTCATCTTGAAACATTAAAACAATTGGCTGCGCATAAACCGATGTATTTAATGAAAACTACACCAATATATAATAATAACTATCCATGAAAATAGCCCAAAATATATCCAGGAGGATCTTATCCCTTTGATATGTATTACCGACCCTTGCTATGAATAATCCCCGCTATAAAATCCCCTGGATAGCCCCTTGGCTGCTGGCATCTGCATATATATCTTCTATATCCTTCGTGCAGGTTGGAAGCGGCTCAGGAAGCAGCGCTAGCAGGGCATCAACAGGACTCCTTAGGCGGGGGGCACTTGGGTCGAAAGGGAGCCCATCGCTTAGCTGATAGAATGGGTGGCCCGAAAAAAGAGGAAAACCCACCCGGTGGTGGTCCGACATCGTTATTTATCCTAACCGAGGATAATCCAATTAGAAAGTACACACGATTCATCATAGAATGGCCGCCCTTTGAATACGCTGTGTTATTGACAATCATAGCCAACTGTGTTGTGTTGGCATTAGAGGAGCACTTGCCCGGTGGCGACAAGACAGTATTGGCTCAAAAATTGGTAAGAGATCGTCATGCGATCGCCTGCATATATACCACTATACGACTATACGACTATACCCTCGACTATATCCCTCTTGTACACGCAATCAATTTAGGAAAAAACGGAGGCCTATTTTTTATGCATTTTCTGTGTAGAAGCATCGCTCAAGATCCTTGCCCTAGGGCTTGTTCTGCATAAACACTCCTATCTCAGGAATATTTGGAACATCATGGATTTTTTCGTTGTAGTGACGGGGTAAATAACAATCAAACCGACTCTGAGACTCACTCTATTCTTTTTTCCAAAAGCACCATATTATTTCGAATTTAAGCACGCCGAGCCAGTTTTCTTTTGGTTTCAATAACTTCAAAAAAATTGTATACTAATTAATCTTAAGATTAGCATAAGATTAGCATATGGGCAGCAGGCTTTTAGGATACTACCGAAGAGTGTTTATTAATAATGATAATTTTTTGCCAACGGCGATCCAGAGCCATGACGATATTTGCTGAGGCCAATATTGATGTTGACCTGCGTATGTTGCGATCCTTTCGTGTCTTACGACCGCTGAAGCTCGTATCCCGAATTCCAAGTAAGACATTTTGGCTAGCCAAGGCATTAGGAACCTAGGCCAGATCGGATATAATCGTATATTTGCTTCACTATTCCATAGACTTGAAAATACATAGTTATAGCCATTAAGAAGTCAACTCAAAACATACAACTAGGCTGCTAGGATGCTTAGTCTTAGTCCAAACATCAGTGGTTCTACAATCGTCAAAGTAGTGTCTATAATATGTGTGTGTAAAAATAAGTTACAATTCTAGTTGGACAATTTATTTGTTTTACAAAATTACATCTTTAGGATGTGCAACATTTATGACTTTTATAACCATGAATCTTGATCGAAAAGTGTGTGTTAAAACTTATTTAAAGGTATTAGGAAACTATGTAATAAGGTAAAGTTTACGGGGCTGGGTTTTGGAGATCTAGGTTTTCCAATTTCCCAGGACCCTTAAAAATATATGAAATCTATAGAGAAGTTTGTGGTAGCAAAGCATTTAGTTTAATTAAATATTAATAGCCAAGGAATGTTTATATTTAATCTAGTTAGCAGGGATATTCATTATTAGTTAGCATATAAATATATCTATCATTTAGTTGGATTTATAAAGTTATAGTTCGATAAAGCTAGTTTTAAGATAGACCTAGCGGCATAATATCTATATAAATTCAATAACCAATCTTATCTCTGCTCTTTCAATAGCCATTAAGTTCTTAACTGACTCTATAACCGATTGAATTTGATATCTAGAATATTCATAGATGGCGAATAGTTGAAGTCGGCTCTCAAATCGATTGATAATTTTCGCTGAAAAATTAACCGAGAGCTGATTTCAACTATTTTACGTTTTCGCTTGGGTATCCCATTGTGTGTGCGAAATAATGAACTAATAGTTAAACGTTAATGTACCTTCAGTTACGATTTCCATATCATTTTCATTTGCCAATTGCTTTACCCTTTTTAATATATGCACAACAACAGTATTTTTGGTTGTGTCTACTCACTTTTATTCTCACTTTTATACTCTTACTTGACAATTTATCCTGATATTGTGTTTGTGGTATCGCTAATCAATATATATAAATATATTTGAATTCGTTTTAAATCGCTTAACGTTTGCAAAAACAGATTCATGACACAGTACCCACAAATAGGGCCCGAGGTAGACCTAAGAACACTTAGAGCCATTCGTGTGCTACGGCCCCTAAAATTAGTGTCTGGAATTCCTAGTGAGTAGTCCCATAGACCTTATATACCTCATATATATACCTACTCGATGTCTTTACTCCTTTATTTATAACAATACCATTACCGAGTCTTATTTCTTAGTGTTTGTCGGACTCTTTTGTTGAATATATATTATATATACTTGTATTATGATTTATGTTCTTCAAATCGTAGCTATGAAAGTGATTCGATCGCTTTCCTTAGTTTCTATATATTCTTTCGTAATTGTCAGTAATTATTTGGTGGAACACGTTTGTCCCGGCGCTAGACACTTTGCCGGGGCCAAACGGGAATACCGGGAAATGCAATTTTTCTAATCCATACTCTGCTCTCCCCCCCCATCGCGCGAATACAGGTTTACAAGTAGTTTTAAAATCTATAATCAAGGCGATGGCACCTTTATTGCAAATCGGTCTCTTGGTGTTGTTTGCAATCGTAATATTTGCAATCATTGGACTCGAGTTTTATTCGGGCGCACTGCACAAGACTTGTTATAGCTTAGAAGATCCAAGTAAGAACTTTGGCTTTTACCTTTTTGGGGGGATTGGGAATAATAATACCGTGTTTTAATCGCAATTAGACAAACTAGTGAAGGAGGGCGAATCAGAGACGCCCTGCAACACGGACAACAGTACGGAGAAGGCAGGTGGCTCCTTTGTATGCAACAACACAACGAGCATGTGTCTCGAAAAATGGGATGGACCAAACTCTGGCATTACGAGTTTCGATAACATTGGCTTCGCCATGTTGACCGTATTCCAATGTATCACCATGGAGGGCTGGACATCAATACTGTATTGGGTAATACACCAAACACACAACACCAATTTGGCAATGCAATTAACCCGTTTGGCTTCTATTTCGCAGACCAACGATGCATTAGGTTCAACATTTAATTGGATATACTTCGTGCCTCTTATAGTTATAGGCTCATTTTTTATGCTCAACCTAGTTCTTGGTGTCTTGAGTGGGTAAGTTTCCGAATAATGTGCAAGTCCTGCAATCTTCTAGACACCAGTTCACCTTATTGTTTCGATTCTCCAATGATCGTTCTGCCTGCACATTCAGCCGATTAACGATAAACCGATTAACGAAATCGCTGCGATATGTGCAAGCGGAATGATTTTTCCTTTGAGTTACCAATTAAGTTTGTGATTACCTTGTTTGTTTGTTGTATTTTTTTGTTTCATTTGGAACTTTGTTGTACGTAATTAAACTATCCGTCGTATTCCCGAATTCAGAGAGTTTTCGAACGAACGAAATCGTGTCGAGCGACGCATGGAGTTTCAGAAATGCCGATTTCGGGCCATGTTTCAGACAGCAATGGTCTCGTACCTTGACTGGATCACGCAAGCAGGTTTATACCAAAACTAACAAAAAAAACTAGATCTAAATCTAAGTGCAACTATTATGTAAACAACCATAATATCAACCCCTCCAAACTCCTACAAACCCCGCTAAAAAAAAAAAACTTCATACCAAACACTTTAGACTGCCAGCAAGATAATACTTATTAATCAGTCATTTAACAGATCTAACCCCGACTCCGAACGAGCCAAACACAATCAATCAATCTATAAACCGAAAAAGCAACTCCAAAACTAAATACTGTTCGTTTTACTGCTAGTTATGTATTAATATTACTAGATCGCAAGCAATTTTCACCCCGAAAACCTACAAAAACCGAGTTCTGGTCCCCTAGTTCCAATCAACCGATTGAAAAATGTTACAACGATTGAGCAATAAACCAAACCAAACCAAACCAAACCAACAACCAAAAGAACAAATTTCTAACACCCCAGTAAAGCGCGTATTATGAGTATTATGAACCCATGTATTCTCTGCATTTTTGATTAAAAACAATTAACAAATACCCCCCAAAATGTAGCCGGTTTTGTTGACTAACATAGAGAAAAACGTTAAGACCCCCAAAATAACACAAAATAAAAACCAACTAGTCCCTTAATATATACAATATACTCGTATATTTTACTTCTTAATCAACTTCCGATGCGCGAGTGCTTGTCCCATCCAAAAAACAAAATATACAAAAAGTTAATTGCTTTATAATGTCTTGCTGTTGCTCCACAGGCTCTACAAAAAAACATATATTATACTCGTACAATAAAAATATACCAAATATATATTTTATATGAATATATATACGTATGTACAAGGCGTCGGCTTATATATGACACCCCTCAAGTGCACTCCACCCAAAAACAACAAAATGTTCTTGTCCCATACTTCGGTTTCATTGAATCATCCGAATCATTTATCCGGAACCGGAGTGAGTTTTATTGCTCTGACCCCGAACCCCTGCAAAGTACTTGTACGTACTCCAAACAGCAAATAAGTATCATCTCCTCCAATCTATATCAAAATAGTATTCAATATTTTAATGCTCGAATGCACACATTACTTCACATATCTAGACAATGTGTTCTCTTGACTTCCGACCCGAAAGTCCAGAAGAGGCGCCCTCTCTGACAAAACAAAAAAATAAATAAAATAATCTATGCCTTTGTTAAAAAAAATATATATATTTAAATCATTTCCTTTCGTTGTGCCTCAAGAGAGCACCCCGATTTGATCTATACTTATTATTTCGCAATCTTAAATGTCTATCCTTGTTTTATGATATCATTCGATTCTGATCAGTTAATCGTACAAAACGATACAAAACGATAATGAAATGCATACACATTCTTTATTTGTCCTTTGTTTTTTAATTATGACCAATCAATGAATCCTCTCTTTTCGGTTTATCACATTATCTATTTGATAATTTTTTGTAGTGAATTCGCAAAAGAACGAGAAAAAGTAGAAAATAGACAAGAGTTTCTTAAACTTAGAAGGCAGCAGCAACTAGAAAGAGAGTTAAACGGCTATGTTGAATGGATTTGTAAAGCTGGTATAGTATTTATCCCTTTTCTTGTTTGTAACTCTATATACCATATACAATATATACCATATATAACCTCTATAATAAGAAGTAATTACATTTTATAGAGTATACTCATGCGCACTGAAAAATTAAAGCCCCCAAAAAAATGGGTACTAATTGTTATCATCAAGAGAGATTTGCTAGAGTATAAATTTGTAATGTTTATTACTCCAGCAGGTCTCTAGTTATTATTTTAATTTTTTAAAAGAATATCAAGTAAATTAAACTCAGGCAATCGGTTACATTTTTGTTTGCAAATTGTAGCCATTTGCCCAAGGATCCGAAAAAACTATTCATTCGCCATTGGGGTACATTCATTTTAATACTTAAAGTTTTAACCTAAAGAAAATGCAAGTTCTTTTCAGACAAATAAATATACAAGACATGCAAGTTGTTCTCCAGAAATTTACGTGTTTAATTAGCCAGCACTTTTGGCACATTTTTAGCAAAATCCCCGTTTTCCTTATAGAACCAAAACAACTAAAAACCTTAACAGCTTCAAACTGTGTTTACAGAAAATTAACGCTAATCTATCCGTAACAAACCTCAAAACATACAACTCCTTGTGGCAATACTTGTCTCAATATATATCGCATCAGATCATACAGAAACATCACCCCTATATAAGCTATATAAGCGTATTGTGTGTGCTATATTCCTTTTTGATATTTGACCCAATCCTGTCCGAGCAATTACCAATCCCTGGATTTCAATACTAATTTCAGAGGAGGTAATCCTGGCCGAGGAGCGAACCACAGAAGAGGAGAAAATGCACATAATGGAGGGTAACTCTATACATTTTTTAGACAATTTTTAAATATATTTAACACAATTTTTTTATTGCAGCTCGGAGACGAAATGCTGCCAAGAGGAAAAAGCTGAAAAGTTTGGGCAAGTCCAAGTCCACAGACACCGAGGAAGAGGAGGCCGAAGAAGATTATGGAGATGATGGTAAGAATATTTAGTAATATTTATTTTTATAATAATATTATAAAGAATTTTAAGGGAAAAATTGCTTTAAAATGCAAGTCAAATTCGAGGGGATACTTAAATTTATGAAACTTCGGCTCTGCCCGATTTTATATTGTCTTTCAGGGAGTTTTTAACTTTGGTTTTTAATTTCCCTTCGTTTTTGGAAAATGCCATATTAATTAACACATTTTGTTTCTTCATTTAAACGTATTTGAACTTTCAACAAACCGAAAATTGTCAAACTTACATTGCATATAAATGTGTAAGTAAATTTTTATTTTAATTCCACAAAACTGGCAACTGAGCCGGCCCAAGTCCCATCCAACAATTCACCGAAATCCCCTAATTAATAAGTACATTGTGCGACATCAAATCAAATTCATAGATAAATGTGTAATAGTTGCCATAGGTGTTTTAGATAAGGAAATTTCATTAAAAAAAAAATACCTATTTTCCTCCACATTTGGTGTATTATCATCGTTGGTTTCCGGGCATTGAAGTAATAAAGTATGTGCACCTTTTGAAAACAATAACTACTAACTTTACACTTGTCATCTTTGAAATATAGAATAGGTCGGTGGCCAGAAAATCGAAGGAAATATTTATGCAATAATTAGAGCTAGAAATCTCTGGCACTTTTGATATTAAAATGTGTGTATAATATAGTAAATCCCTCACCACGTTTCACTCTCTAAATGTATGTTTTGTATTAGCTAACAGTGCCTTTTAGATTCCAGAATATTCGCGGTTTTGGGGCTACAATTATAGTGCACCCTCCAAGACAGAGTTGTAGAAACAGATTATTATTTACGAGTATATTTTGTTCAGCACAGTGTTTCCATCTTCAGCTTCGTCTGATCAGTGTGTGCACTATCATTATAGTCTTGAAATTCTTGCACTGTGCCAGCAAAAGTAACACAACATTTCCCAGGTCGAGATAATCGCGATTGCATTTGCCAGGACGAGATTGAAAACTAAAAGAAACCCTTTGTTGTCGCAGGTTATCTGAAAACTCGGTCGAAACCCCAAGGCAGTTGCACGGGATTCTGGAGGGCGGAGAAGAGATTTCGCTTCTGGATCCGTCATACAGTGAAAACTCAATGGTTCTACTGGTTCGTGATCGTCCTTGTCTTCCTGAATACAGTCTGTGTGGCCGTCGAGCACTACGGCCAGCCCTCATTCCTCACGGAATTTCTATGTAAGTTTAAAGCTATAAGATTTGTGTTATCAAGGATCACGAGTGATGGGTGTATTGATCTTTGTAGACTACGCGGAATTCATCTTTCTGGGCCTGTTCATGTCGGAGATGTTCATCAAGATGTACGCGCTGGGACCGCGCATTTACTTTGAGTCGTCGTTCAACCGTTTTGATTGCGTTGTCATTAGTGGTTCGATATTCGAGGTGATCTGGTCAGAGGTCAAGGGCGGCTCGTTCGGACTGTCTGTGCTGCGTGCCCTGCGACTGTTGCGCATCTTCAAAGTGACCAAGTACTGGTCATCGTTGCGCAATTTAGTCATCTCCCTGCTGAACTCAATGAGATCGATTATCTCGTTGCTGTTCCTGCTCTTCTTGTTCATACTCATATTTGCCCTGCTCGGCATGCAGCTGTTTGGCGGTCAATTCAATTTGCCCGGAGGCACGCCCGAAACCAATTTTAACACATTCCCGATAGCACTGTTGACCGTATTCCAAATCCTAACGGGCGAAGATTGGAACGAGGTCATGTACCAGGGTATCATATCGCAAGGTGGTGCCCAGAAAGGAATGATATACTCGATGTAAGTGATAGTTTTAACGCTCATTGTATGTTTGTATCATGCACATTGTAATGCTAATTGGAGCGCCTCAACCGTAACGTTTGGTGACCCCGAAAATCCAAAAAATGGTGACCCCGACATCCAATCAGTTACAATCTGTTCCCCCCTCTATTGTTGGCAATAGCACTTCCTGTCCCTACCCCGCAATCAAAAAGTCTTTTCTGTAATATTCATTGAACGTCGAACCATTAATGTGTGCAATTGACATTGATCAAAGTGCATTCGCTGCACCTTTGGTCGGTCGGACTTGTGAGCTTGAAGAATTTTCACTGAAATTCTGCAAGCCCAAGTTCGGCATAGAAATACGAGAAAGAAGCTGCTTTAAATCATCGCGAATGTCCAAGACGTAAGTGTAGACAATTGGCCCTGGAGTGTTGTATTGTAAAGATTGATTGAAACATAACCCTGCTTTTTTCACTCTGTCATCTCTGTTTTGCAGCAAACCCGTGTGGCTATCTCTCGTAGCAAATGAAAACATTCCTAAATGAAAACGCTAGTTAGCAGTGTAACACATACGTTAAATACGTTAATATATCTCTTTCTGTAAAACTTGTATGAACTTTCGAATATGTAGATTGTCTTCCCCAGCCTTCTTCTATCGCGGAGAGATCGTGAACTGACCCCCCCAATGAACTGACCCCGTAATGACCCTAGCTAGTGTGTGACCTAAACGCATTCTTGGTGCTCTTCCGACAGATATTTTATCGTTTTGGTACTCTTCGGAAATTACACGCTATTGAATGTGTTCTTGGCTATCGCCGTTGATAATTTGGCGAATGCCCAAGAACTAACAGCAGCCGAAGAGGAACAAGTCGAAGAGGATAAAGAGAAGCAACTGCAGGAGCTCGAGAAGGAGATGGAGGCCCTCCAGGGCGATGGGGTGCATGTGGAGAACGGCGATGGCACCGTGGCCACCAGCAAGGCCAAGAGCAAGCGCAAGGAGGAGGAGAAGAAGGAGGAGGAGGAGGTCACCGAGGGCCCCAAGCCCATGCTGCCATACTCATCGATGTTCATACTCTCACCAACCAATCCGTAAATATTGCCATCCAATCTTTTTTCCCTAATTTACATCCATGGCTCTTGCATTTCCCCGACAAACCTCATCTTAGCTATAAGATAATCCAGTTTTTTCCAGAAGGTTGGTGGACCGCGCATGATCTCGATGATCAGTTGAGAATTTAATTTAGTCTCCACATATCTTATCTTAGCTAATATCATCCATATAATGTTAGATAAACTACTACGATGAATATAACAAAATCACTAACTGTTCTCAATCTTTTTTTTTCCTTTTATCCGTTTTTTCCTTTTTGGATTACAAATTAACAAATTTTATGTTGCACACAATCAACAAACGAACCGAATCAAATATGTTTGTAAATATATATATACTATATACTATATATATCCAACTATTGTGGCTACAACAATATCAATATCATCTGTTATCGATCATCAACATTACATTTGAAATCACCGCGAACCAACGGCAAACACGCTTGAATCTCATGCCTGAAAAACGCATCAACAACACTTTTGAAAAACCAACAACAAAACCCATCAAAATATGCGAATATTAACGAATCCATAACAAAATAACTAAATCTCACCCTAACCAAAACCGATAACCAATCAAATGAACCGCCTATTGGAACGACAAACAAATTAAAACCGTCAACTAAATCGAATGAAATGAACTGAACGTGAAAAACGAAAAACCAAAAACCAAAATCAAAATCAAAACCAAAAACCAAAAACCCAAAAACAAAAACCTTACACAAACCGAATCGGAAACCAAATAATTCAAAAAACAAATCAACAATTGTCATTATTGCAATTTGATGAAATCGGGAATGCCAAAAATGATGTGCCAAACAATCGATGCATCCGATTTACGATTATATATTCGATATACAAAATATATATACAGAATACGACGCGGCGCCCATTGGGTTGTTAATTTACCATATTTTGATTTCTTCATTATGGTCGTCATATCAATGTCATCTATAGCATTAGCAGCCGAAGATCCCGTCCGTGAGAATTCGAGGCGTAACAAGATATTGAATTACTTTGATTATGCATTCACCGGCGTATTCACGATAGAAATGTTGCTGAAAATTGTAGACTTGGGTGTCATCCTGCACCCGGGCAGCTATTTAAGAGAATTCTGGAATATTATGGATGCTGTGGTCGTTATATGCGCTGCTGTTAGTTTCGGTTTCGATATGAGCGGTAGCAGCGCTGGACAAAATTTATCAACCATTAAATCGCTTCGAGTATTGCGTGTATTGCGTCCATTAAAGACCATTAAGCGTGTACCCAAATTGAAGGCCGTCTTCGATTGCGTCGTGAACTCATTGAAAAATGTTGTTAACATTCTAATCGTGTACATATTGTTTCAATTTATATTTTCTGTTATTGGAGTACAATTGTTCAATGGAAAATTTTTTTATTGTACGGACGAAAGTAAACATACTTCCGCAGAGTGCCAGTAAGTAATACCAAGTACTTCTACTTGTATACTTTTTTCGTTTTGTTTGTTGTCAATTCCAATTACTCGTTTTGCTCTCTATCTATTATTATTATTATTATTATCCCGATTATTAACTAATTTTATCCTTTGTTTTGATCTTTTGCGTTCGTTTGTTGTTAAGTGTATCCCTATTCGTGTATCCCTAAGTGATCTTAAAACTAGACCTCATGTACTTGTGTTTCGATCATGATTTTTTGTACCAGGAATCGACTATGATGCCGCATAATATCTGTTGGTCCCTGTGTAGACATATATTCGTACTATATATATATATATATAATTTTTAGGTTTGCTCACGTAATCCTCTATTTACTACTCGTATAGTCGCGTTACACTCTAGCGCTCTAGAACTCCCAAAGTTTCTTTTATGTACAACACACACACGCTCTCTCTGACTCTCTATCTCTCTATGTATTTCTATGTACTTCTTCTATGTACTTCTAAAATCGCTCCCTTTGGAGATCCAAAGTCTCTGTCGCAGATCCAGTAACTTTGCGAACTAAAAATCAAACTAGACACATGCGTAGAGCTAGAAAGAATTGACTCACATTTCACTCAATGGCAACATGTACATATACGATATACGATATACGATACATGATATGCTATACCTATATTTTGTGTGTTATGATATGCATATAATTTAGGCGCTACAATCCTCTGTTCTCTCCCAATACATTAATGTCTAGTTGTACAGTGTTGTTGAGTTGTACCCTTTTGCTTAGTTCTTCATACAAAACAGAGTCCCGATCACTATCATGATCACGATATCGATAGAATTTCGATTGTCAATTTTCGATTTTCGATTTTGCATATTTTTTACGGGCTTATCCAAGAGAGTGTGTAATTTTGAAGCATGTGCAATAAGCAATTAGCAAACATTGGAACAGAGAAATCATAAAGAGCTTCTGTCCGAGGAGGTCAAAGTTACCAGAAAAAACAAATGTGTGTATATAAATAGACGCTCTAGGTTCTAAAACAATTTCAGTCCCGCCATTATATTCTTTTCGCTTTTGTTTGTTATCTGATCAGTTCGTTTGGTCTTATTTTCATAAACAAAAAAGGTGCACTGATTCAACAGAATGTAAGAGTAGCATTTTATAGTTTCTCACCCAGTTTTTCTTGCCTGACTTGTCTTACCAACAGTCACGCGATTAAACGGGTTTCGAAAAACAAAAATCCAAAAAAGAAATATACATATATGAAAAAAAAAAAATGCAAAAAAATATGAGAAAAATCCTATAAACAAATATGAAAAAAAAATGCATCCGGGCTTATAAAAAAAGAACAACAAGAAAGTGCGCCTGAATCGACATTTATAGAGAAGTGCCAAGCCACAGTTTGCAGTTTCCACCTGACTACATTTGACTTGATCTATAATTGTTTTATTGTTATTTCCAAATGTTTTAAACATTCCTATCTCTTGCTGTCACTTTCCAACACATAAGAGATCTATGACAAATCCGCGATTAGGCAAAATATATATGCCAGTGTTTCATTTAACTTGAATTGGGTATTATCCAAATACCAAAGAGTCCATATTACTACCAGAAGATTTCTTAATAAGCAAGCGCATACTAGATTATGGGCTGTGGTTAGGCCATCGGATCCGATGGAGTTCTCTTTGTTCTGTTCTTAGTTAGTTTCGAAACTCTAAATGTGTGTTTCCCCGTGGAGATTCTAGATCCCTTTCCTTTCTTACATTCAACCTGTAACCTCTAACCTGTAACCTGTAACCTGTAACCTTTTACCTTCTACCTGTAACCTGTAACCAGTAACCTTTAACCGTTGACATCTTCTGTTTCACAAAACATTCCCCTAGGCTGTGCAGTGGAACAACAAAATCATGGCATCATTTATAGCTTAGCCCTAGAACAGCTAGAAAATTCCTTAATTAGATGTGTGTTTTTCGATTTATTTCCGTTAGAGATTTTAGTATTTACTATATAAATATCATTGAATTGAATTGATTGAGCAACTGTCATCACTCGCTGCCGCACTCGCGAATTGTACGCCGAGTTAAGTGACCTTTGATCCACACGCTCGTCGATAAAATTGATGAAAATTAATGAAAAACCTAGATACTTTCGGGGCACTCACAAGCTGTTCCGACCAAACAAAAGAGGTGTCGTTTGACCTTCGCATACAATAAGTACCGCCGCTGATCCAAAAACAAATTCAAATTCAAATTCCAAACCAATTAAAAATCCAAAAAAAAAAAAGAATTATATAAAAAAGAAAAAAACTCTGAAAAAAAACAATACATATGTACACGTAACTTTGAACCACCAACTCAGCATTCACTTTTCAAGGGAAAGTTCTGGATTTGAGTCTATGAAAACCTGAAAAACGTCCTAAAAGAAAGTCCTAAAAACTAAAGCTCGAAAGATCTGGAACCCTCCCTTAAACACATTCAATACGATGCAACGATTGCTTTGCAGTAACCTAGAAAAAAGTAACAACATGGCTTTTAAACGATCTTCAAGAATGTTTTAAAAGCAAGCACCTCTACCCACACGACAAATGAGTATTAAACGAGTAGATGTTCGAACTATTCGATCAGGCACTCGCTTGAGCGCAGCTGCTTTGTTACACATCACCGAACCGACAAAAAGGCCAAGACTCGGGATCACCCGTTCGATCACCCGTTCGATCATTCGTTTTTCTTTCGAGTTTGTTGGTAGCTTAGACGCATTCATTTTTCACCTTGATTTTCCGAACATTTCTTTACTTGTACGCCCTCTATGTCCGACCGCAGCGAGCGAGTTGATTTGATGAATGAAAAACCAATTTTCCACTCGCGGAAGGTCCAATGCAGCAGAGTGACAAAATAGGGGGGGTCGCGCACATCGTTCCATTCACAAAACTCTTTGGATCTCATAAAGCTTTTGATTGCTATCAACTCAAACTACTCCCACCTAGTTGACTATAAGCTCATTTTTGCCAAACTATAAACACATTTCGCTTTCGGCTTATGCATTTTACTCTAGTGCTCAAATCATTTACACCACTTCCACACACTTCAATTGATTTTAGTTTCGATTTTAGATGGCTTCTCTCCTCGGTTATGGTTTCCTCTTAGTTTTCCGTAGTGCTACTCTCTATTGTGTGCAACCTTTAGTTGGTCTTTTCGATTTCGATTATTTGATTATCAACTGAACCAGCCCATTATAAAGTGTACTTATTAATCAATCACAAATAATAACCAAACCACACAAGGGGCTCGTACTTCAAGTACGAGGAGGATGAGCTGCTGCCCAAACAGGAGCTGCGGGTGTGGAAGCCGCGGGCCTTCCACTACGACAACGTTGCCGCTGCGATGCTGACACTTTTCGCCGTGCAAACCGGCGAGGGATGGCCACAGTAAGCCCTCATTTTGATCTACCCCATTTTGATTTCACTGCTCCCCATAAAAAAGAAAAAAGTAAAGAAAACTCTATCTCTTTGTAAGAACTCTATGAACTTCTCCACACTGATCTCAGCTGCGGCAAGCTCTGTTTTTTGATTGTTCTTTTCGGGGCAGATGAGATGTTACCACCGAAACTGGGCCAACGACAATTACTAACCAATGTTTTTTATTGCATGTTTTGTTTTCTCTCTGAACCACCCCGTACACCTCAACAACAATATCCAACCAACCGCCCATCCAAAACCAAAACAAAATCAACCCAAAAATTTATTCAACGATCAATAGGGTCTTGCAACATTCAATGGCTGCCACTTATGAAGATAGGGGTCCAATCCAAAATTTCCGGATCGAAATGTCCATATTTTATATTGTGTATTTCATTGTGTTTCCATTCTTCTTCGTCAACATATTCGTGGCCTTGATCATTATTACGTTTCAAGAGCAAGGCGAAGCCGAGTTACAAGATGGTGAAATTGACAAAAATCAGGTGAGCCAGACCCATTCATTTAATTGCGAGTCAAAAAAAAAAAAAAAACAAAAAATAAAAAAAAATATAAAACAAAACAAAACAAGAACCTCCATCTATTCGTCTCTCTGTTTCTATTGCTTTAAATGTGTGTTTCATGTGTTGTAATGTTAGTTGTACAAATTATATACAAAACCAAACCAAACCAGACAAAAAGCTCGAACAAAACATTTCAAATTAACCCCCGTATCGATAAATTAACAAATTGATTAGTATGCACGCAACCATGTACTATAACTGATTCGTTAAATATTGCCATATGACAACATTCCGATAAAACCAACCACACAATGAGCGCTGCTCACATGTAACACATTTAGTACGATACTCGCGCTTAGAACATGACCAAAATTTAAACTCAAAACTAGAAAAAACCAAACAGAGAGTGACCGGAAATAGTTGATATTCCTCACTCTGGGTCAGAATCATAGAGCTTTGTGTATACCAGGCCTGTTCCAGTTTTTGCCAGATATCTTTTGTAAGTTCCCAAAAAACATACGATCACGATATCGATAGATGATCGATTGTCAATGTTTGTTTTTCGATTTTGCATATTTTTTCTCACTCTGGGTCAGAATCATAGAGCTTTTCTGTATACCAGGCCTGTTTCATTTTTTGCCCGATACCTTTTGTAAATTCCCAAATCAGGTTAAACCGCATAATCTTTATTTTCTATCTTTAGAAATTTGAAATGGTTAGACCCGTACATCCCATAGACTTATCTACTTTGAGCCCAAAAAATGGAACCGGCTTGCTTATGAATACATGCGTAGACATTTTCCCATTTCAATTATTTTCAAATTATATAAATAGTGAACATTTACCGGAAAGTAGAGATGTATCATTTTACACACGATAGTCCTTAAATATTTCCGAAGCGAATTGGGAATATTTAATGGTAGATATCGTTCAGTGAATTGCCTAAGTTGTTTCGAAAGCGTTATCCATCCAATAATTCCCCAAACCCGCACTCAGAGACGATTGTAAGTATGAGTTTTCAGTAGAGGCCCCTTTCCCACTAAATGTAGTTAAAACATAAACCCAAACCCCCTATGTATATTATCATTTTTGAGGTTTAATGTTGTGAAAACATAAGCCGCATACACAAACAATTTGGCATGCCTTGATCGTTAATTACTTGCTGCTTTAGTTGATGTCTAGAAATTCTAGAAATGAAGATCCAAATTACAATTTAAGATTTATTTCTTTATGGGTAACTATAGACGTTGTAACGCTGTAGAACTTATCACCTACTGAACTCTATACCACTGTGAACAAATCGTTACCTGGTTTTATATGTTTGCATAATGAATACTGTATTTCCGTTTAGAAATCTTGTATCGATTTTACAATCGGCGCACGGCCTCTTGAGCGATATATGCCCAAAAATCGGAATACTTTCAAGTACAAAGTCTGGCGGATTGTGGTATCGACACCTTTTGAGTACTTTATTATGATGCTGATCGTATTCAATACGCTCTTGCTAATGATGAAGGTAAATCGTCTTAGTTTTCGTCTTAAAAACTTTCATTTTAATTACCAATCATAATTATGAATGTCGCTGAAATCGATGAAAATTGAAAATTTCTACAGTACCATAATCAAGGAGATATGTACGAAAAATCGCTAAAATACATAAACATGGGATTCACTGGGATGTTCAGTGTCGAAACTGTGCTCAAAATTATTGGATTTGGTGTCAAGGTAAGTCGGTTACACCCTCTAATGATGGTTTATCTTATATATGTATTCCGAAAAATATCCCTACACAATCATCGAAAACAAAACGTGACTTTGGCTTTTTAGAACTTCTTCAAAGACCCGTGGAACATATTCGATCTGATCACAGTTCTTGGCAGCATTGTGGATGCCTTATGGATGGAATTTGGGGTAATTATCGATTGTTTGGTCCAAACCTAAATCAGAGCATACACACTCTTGTTGTGTTCGATTTCTGTAGGCCGTTATGCCATGCATAATACAAATATTATTTAATACTGACAACCGAAACAAGTGTGTCTCTAGTTTCACAAACCAACGAGATACATGCTATATATACACTATAACTTTCACACGATAAACAACAACAAATATCCCCTAAGTATCTATATAACAATCTCTACACTGACTTGATCTATCTGTATCCATATGTATTTCGTTTATATTTTATGTCAAGATAATTTAAATAGATATTTATGACTAGGCACCCAAAGCACGGACGACGATTTTCGTCGGATCAATAACAAATAATAAAAAAAACAAATATATATTCAGGAAACAAGTGTAACTGGGAAAAGGTTGAAGAAAATATGTAAATTACACATGATTCTCGCTCTGAAGAATATGCACATTTTTTTCTCATGCAAAAACTAGATGCACAATACTTAAATTCCAACCGACAGAACAGGATTTCAGGAGCTTCCATTAATTTTAAGTAACGAAAAAACGTAAAGGCTGCTAGGATACTCAATTTAGGGGATGTGTTAAATCTTGAATAATTTTGAATTTAAAGGCTTAGTAATCAGCACTATCGCAATTAAAATATATAAAGTTCAGTTACACCCAAATGTTGAACATAATATTTTTTTTTAATCATATTCTACAATTTAATCTTCCTGAAACACATCCTAAACTCTTCCTATTTTTTTCTAATCTGCTATCGAAAACATTTTAAACAAATCAAGAAAAAAACCAACTAAAATAAAATATTTCAAAATACAGAAATTAATAATCCTATTTCTTTTTGATTTCCTTTCCATATTTATTTATGTACGAAAACCAAAAACCAAATGTGGTTACAAAATCGGGAAAACCCAATCCGAATCAAATCAAAAATATATCGATGAAAAACCAAAAAAAAAAAACAATCAAAAAAACAATAAAAAACAATCACTTACACACGACAACAACAATGATAAACACAAACATATGAACCAATGTGTCAATTATATAATACACGCAAATCTTCACCCACAACAAACAAAATATTTGTGTGACTTTGCATACTCTATATATACCATATATATATGCGCTTATAATTGGCCTCACCGGAAATCGAAATGAATCGAAAACGATTGACAACAATGAATTTTACACGAACAAAACAACAAATTTATATTCAAATAATCGACAATACAATGCAATAACTGTGCAACAAACTCTTATATATTATATTATCCGAACACCTCCACTGTCACTATTTATCACCTTCACCACCACCACAACCTCCACCACCGAATCACGTGTACGATCATAATCACAAACAAAAATGTTATCAAAATTGTATGCGGTTAAAAAAAAAATATATATATATTAATGGATCGAAATTCATATGAATCAAAATATCGGTATCGATCGCATCACCAACCAACCACCACCGACAACCGAACCAAAATTAAACCAATCGATATGAAATGGATTAAATCGAAATCGAACCGAATCAAATAATCGATCATTGATCGATAAAATGTCGAATCATGCAATCGTTCATCAATCAATCATGTGCATGCATATCAAACACACACACACACACACACACATATCCATGTATGTATGTATGTATGTGTGGACGTGCGCTGTCTATCTCTCTCTCTCTCATCAACTCCAACTCCACATCGATTACAACTACATATGTACAACCAACCGACACAACCAAGCAGCACGATGTAAGTATTGAAAACACAAATCCACACGGATTTTCAAAATGTAAACCCCCCAAACCTCCACCCACGAAACTTTTGTCGATGTTTATTACGCTCCCCACCCAACCCCCCCCCAAAAAAAAACGCTTGAATTCGCTTAAAAAATTACCGCTTACCCACACTTTTCACTTTTCACTTTTCACCCCCCCCGTCACTTTTCACCCTTCAAGCTTATTAAATTCTACAAGCAATCGCTATAGTTTCGTTTCACATTTTCCTCAAAATTTTTACAATCACCCTTTCGATTAGTTGCAGATTGGCATCACTTGCTTCACCTTTGGTTTTCAGTCATTTTCTTGAATTTTCATTTTGATTGTTGCTCACTGCGATCTGTACTCGTTAGTCTTGTTTCTCTGCTATCTATAAATCTATAAATGTATATTTGATTCACTTTCTCTCTATATATATATGCTATCGATATTCCTGTCTGTGTAAAACAAAAAAAAAAAAAAAAACTGCGTGCAGAAAGCTAGTAGTCAAGATCGGGGTTACTGAAAGTGGCTGGGGGATAGTTTACTATACAAGTATAAATATTGATTAGAAGCCTTTAAAACCTCTCAAGTCTCTAGTGTAATCTATGTAAACGCTAGCTTACGATCCTAAAACCTGTGTGTTGTTTAAGATTTCTCATCATATTTAATGTATTTCATGTATGTTTAAATTTAAACTTTAAAGTCAATCAATCACAAACCATAGCATACTTATAAGGGTCTTGCTAAATCTATGGCAAAACAAAATGCCTATAATCGAATATTTTCAACCTTGTTGTTTTGGATAAACGTAAGCACTTCAATTACGTAAAGCCATCTCAATTTGTATTGTGCAACTTTGGGGCCCGAATTTCCAGCCTGAAATCGATGGATCGCACCGAACTTGAACTTGAACTTCTGCCTTTCCTTTGGTTTTTGTTTGCGCATGGACTGCTTCTGCTTTTGGTTTAAACAATCCCCTTGAACTTGAACTTGAACTTGAATTGAACTTGGCCATCTCAAAAACAAATGCATAGCCATTGCAACTCATGTGCACAAGAAAATCCACACGCCAGCCCCCCCCCTCACACACTGTCGAGCCAAGCGCTTCGGTAAAAAATAACCCGAAATCAAGATCAAAATGCAAAATTGAGATCGAGCATCACAAAACCATCGACTTTGCTGCATCGGAAATGGGTATTCTGGGTTGGCAGTGAACTGTAAGTAGTTGCAAATCTCCGGAAATAAAGAGCCCCCCGTCCAACATCAAGCGAGGTATATCAGTCTGAAATTTTCCTTCGATTCCTCTTGAGCTTTTAACCCTTGACACTCACACTCTCCCTCTCTCTCTCTCTCTCCCTCTGTCTCTCTGTGTCTCTTTCTCGCTATCTCTGTCAAAAGCATGTTCGGCCCTTAACCTTTGAGGGTCCCGAAAACCCCCAAAAAACCCCCCAAAATCCCGCATCTGCCGTAGTTTTTTTTCTCGTCTTTTGTTAGGTCAATCACTGGATGATGACTTTCTCGAGTTTTGCTGCTCCCTTTTGAAAAATAACAAGAAATATATATAAAATAACCAAAACACTTGGCAATGAAAACCCGTTCACAACACCACAAGCTTTTTGTCTGCCATCACCAGCCAGTTTTTGCGATGTTCACATGTTTTTTGCAAATTGCTACAAGTAGTGCGACCCGACCCCGAAACATGGGCTAGGCCTCTCATAAAACAGCTGTTGCATGCCACAAAAAACAACGTAACTTACGTACACCCCACAGACACAAATCACAAGTCACTAGTCACTGAGATTCCAAACACACAACCAAGTAATTTGATTTATTTGACTGTTGAGTTTTGGCTTTGGCTTTTTTTGAACGCACAACCAATTCCTTGAATGGCCGCGATTGAGTTTCAATGCTTTGGTTGCTGAGCAATAGAGTCCAAAGAGTCCTTTTTTTGGCGGTGTCCTTTGGGTAAGCGCTGAGGTAAGGACCCCCACGTCGCCTCATTACCAGACTAATCAACTTTACCCCTTTTACCCCTTTTTGAGTTACTTATCGCATTTTCGTTCGGAACCTTACAAGCAATCAGTAGGTACTTGTAGAACCTACCAATAAAAAACCAAACAAATAAATTAACAAATAACATGTATTGCATAGTCGAGGCCGAGTGCGTGCATAGAAATCATTCGGATTTAGAGCTCTTTGCTGAAAATGTAATCTCTACCCAAACCCAAACTTAAGTATTTCCAAATTAGAAGCAAATACAGAATACAAATTACAGACATCCAAAATACATTCCACACATTGTACGGCTTGTCCTAAACATAGAAAATAATGTAATTCTGGCCAAGGCGAGGGCTTGAGTTTTCAAAAATATCAAATAAATCAAATAATCGTAAAATCTTGTAGCAAAAATCGTATAATATTTGAAGACTGGAGCCCTGCCTGGCGGATATTAATATTTTGATCTGTCGTATACCTCTCTGATAGCAGCTTTAATCTGTGCAATCAAATTTATGCTACTAATTTTCAACTCTACTTTTCGTTTCTTTACTTTTCCAAAAAAA
>JAJJHQ010008642.1:0-22752 GCA_021223825.1 Drosophila ironensis | reverse complement strand
AAAAAAAAAAAACTAAATCAAATCATGAACATTTCACTGTTTTCCTTGCGACTGTGATTTGAACTGTGTATGAATATTTGATTGCAATCGAAAACAAAATGCTGAATGCTGAATGGTATTCTCTGACAACACCAACCACTCTACTGCTCTGCTAAAACTACAAAATAACGATAAACAAAATGCCATAAAAATGTGTGAAAATCATTGTCAAATGCGGCTCATTGATTTGTTTCAAAACAAATCCAAAAAAAACTGTATATGAAATAATACTTTTTCTTTCGAAAACGGTCTCTGACTCTATCCAACAGGATGTAAGTAAACAAATTTAAACTAAACTTTAAACTAAAATTTCCCCCCTTTTTTTCGAAACTCAACCTTAACAACTGAACAATAACAACAGCTACAAGAACAACAGTAACATAACAACACCCAAATAGTTAAAAAAAAAAAACAATTATTAGCCCATTCCTAGCTAAATGTTTGATACGAATTTTTTGCCATTTATATTCCCAAATTCAGATCATCGATCGAAAGATTGATCTCGATTTTGTACGAGTAGATGCAGTCCCCTTCGTTTCTTCCTCTCTGACATTCCTCCACTGTTTTTTGGGCCTCTCATACCCTAGGTGTATATATATATCTTGATCCGTATAGTCGATCCGACGTTTCGAATGCCCCTCACATTCCCATTTTTCGAACAGGGCGAACACCCCATTCTTTGCTCCCCCCATCCCGACCCCGCCCGGTTAGTCTCTTAGCCTTTTTGCTCATCTCTCTTGCGATTTCTCCTAGTGTACTGTAAATATATATCCACATTTACGAGTATTTCTCTGGTAACCACTGTCACACAAATGTATGCGAGTATGTTTTCTTTTCAGCCAACTTTTCACTTAAAAACACACAAAAAAAAAATAAAAAAATCATATATATATATATGTATTTAAATATATAAAAGTGTGAATCAGGAGTTTGTGTCCAATCTTGATGTGTTCTATGCTTCAACAATATATAATAATACTATATATTCAACATCCAATAATAATATCTCCCCCATTTGCCCTAGTTCTCCCATCCACCTAGCTTTAATAATACGCAAACTAATAATATTTAAGTACTTGATTAAATAGGCATTGTGATCACCATCGAAACTCAACTCTTCTGTAAATAAACACAAAATGCAGAGGCCACTGCGAGGCGGTGTGCGGCCCCAAAAGTTGCTAACCCTTGGCAGCCGGATGTGCGGATNGCTGATGTTTAAATAATTCTTTGGCCAAAAAAAAAAAATCACGAACCTGTACGCAACTGTACGGAACTGTACCCAAAACGGGCCCGGGGTTCCGGTATTTCTGTTTATTTTTTGTAGTGTTTTCCATTTCTTACTCGAAATCAAATTGTCAGTTTGTAAACTTAATTTTAAAACCCGGTAGAGTAGGGGGAAGGTCTAGGGCTCCATAAAGTTGAATACCCTTTCCCGGGGATGTGTTCTTGAGTATTCAGTGGCAGTCTTTTATGTCTGTCATTGGGCAGTTGAGAATGCTTTGTTAACCAGTGTATGCCTACTCTATGGAGTCCCAGAGTTTCCTTGTTCTGAATAAAATAGTACCCCAGGCAAGTGCTAGGCTTCCGGCAAAATTATGGAGATTTTTGCTAATGCTTTGGTATTTAGTTTTATGATTTCATGAAACCAGAGCCATAGGCCACGCACAAAAGCTACCAAACAGTAGAACAAAAAAACCAAACTCAATCCTGCACACGGCACACACCAATTAGATAACAATCAATAAATAATTACCAATAGTTCATACATACTTCCGTAACATTGGTTATCGTCGAGCGTTACCAAAACATCAATGTACTCAATGTACGCAATGAAATTCGCCCTGCACATCAAACGAAATTGAATCCAAAAAACACTCAAGCACGAGACTCAATTTTTCCAAATTTTCAACTCATTCCAAATTCAATTGATTCGTCTCAGCATTTCCGTCACGTGCAGTTCTAAATGTTTTGTAAATTAGCCATCAGACTTAAGCACATCGTAAATATATTATCAAAAAAAAAGACAATAATTAATGATAGTTATGTAGGAAAACCACCCAAAACAAAAACACAAAACACTCGAAGACACAAGACAAAACTGCTATTTTAAATAAATAGATTTTGTTGAAAGAAATTTTTTGATTCATTTGCAATTCTTGTACAAATTGGACTTCATTTGTGTATCATATTACATGAATTATTCAATATATATTAATCATTTTCAATGTTTATGGGTATCGTAATTACTTGTTTTGATTTACCTACAAGCAAATACTTACCAAATAGTTGTAACCATTTGAAATGAAACGATATTTACAACTTGCTAATAAATCTACTGTCGCTACTACTACCTACTACGTAAATATTAACAAACATACTACTGCCTACCGCCTACTACTATTACTGCACCACCTACCTACTCTACTTACTACCTTTTTGAAACTACTACTTACTACTATTACTAACCTACTGCTAACGGAACGAGCTACCTACTAACCGATAGTTTAGATTGAAAGTTTCTTTTTTTTAGAGTAGATCGGCTGGCAGCTCACAAATTTGTGCGTTGCCAAAAAAAAGAAAACCAAGAAAATGGGAAAACAATTCTTTCAACCATTCTAATGCCAATTTTTGTATCTGTTCTGTTTACTCTCTTTCCTGTTTTTTTCGATTACCATATATTTTTGGTTAATATTTTTTGGTGGTCTTTTACCACAATTTGTTGTACTCCTTTGTGTGGCCAATAATATTTTACAGTCGAACTCAATCAACGTCGGCTTCCTGCGTTTGTTTCGTGCGGCGCGTCTAATCAAACTCCTCCGCCAAGGATACACGATCCGTATTCTCCTGTGGACATTTGTACAATCATTTAAAGCACTTCCATATGTCTGTTTGCTCATAGCAATGCTATTTTTTATATACGCAATCATTGGCATGCAGGTAAGTTCATTGAAAATGCTAAAAAACAAAAAACATACGAGTAATTTTAATTTTGTGGGGTATCAAACGGGGGATGTGCCTCCATGGGTGTTTTGTATGGGTATCCCCGGAATATAACTATACATCTAGAATAGCCTTGTAATCCCGTAGTTAGTTGGGCCTTCGGTTAGTTCACTTGTAGATTGGTCGAAATTAATGCCTCTCTCTGTATATTCAAATCAATTATAATGTTTACATCAAACCAAAAGGTTTTCGGCAACATAAAATATGATCCGGACACGCAATTGAATCGTCACAATAACTTCCAGTCGTTCTCCGGTGGAATTATGCTGCTATTTCGGTAAACGATACAAAAACGTAACCCTTATACTCCATAGTTACTATAATTACTTGCCATTACTTGCCAAACACAGAAAAGGTGGCATACAGATCATGCATAAACAAACATCTAATGTAGCATCAACACATTTGGGCCACGTTCATCCAGTAACAGATCGATGGAGGGATACGTTTTGAGTCCTTGAAATGGCATCCTCTATCGATGGCCCCCCATCATTCAGTATCCTTTGAATTTCCAGTCATAATCGCCATCAAACAAGGCATCTGTTTGTGTATGTTTGCAGTTGTATTAAAGTTCAGATGTCGAATTTGCATTCCAAAAATTAAATTTGATTTAATTTGTTGTTATAGTTTTGTGGCTGGACCATCGCTTTTTAGTTTACAAGCTTGACTCTGTAAATTTGTGTAAATAACTCGAATAGTTTGCTGAGTATTTTGGCCTTGATGTTTCACCTCAAAATCTGATCTGCAAGTGATTTCCAAAATCCGAAATACACAAATTTAAACAATCATTAGACAGCTATAAATATAATCTTTTCATTTTTGAACTCTCGTTTTGCTTAGTAACAAGTTTTGAACCTTGAAAACTATAATTTTTAAACATGAGAATTTTGAAAAACCATATAGATTTGATCCTGCTTTAATAGTATCCCCTATTACTCAGAAACTCCTGAATTATTTAATGTTTTACCTATTTATTTGAGGCTTAATGTAATGCCAACAATCTAATACTTAAACTCATTGGAAAATTGATACATTTTTGTATTAAATTGATAAACCCCATGTCCAGGTCCCCAAAAAAAGTGGTGCTATTATCCTAGCACTATTTATAGGTGTGTAATGTTATGGCAAACGTTTAAACTATTGAATTTTCTCCCCTAAATAGTTAATTATAACCCGGCTTGACTTAGCAATTATATTTCGTTCTGATTCGCGAGCTTTTGGCCTGAAGTTATCGCAACTTTGCTCGTTTGAAGCGTTTTAGAATTGCAAGTACCCTGACACTCGACACTTGTTAACTGAATTGTGTAGCTTTGAAGGAGGTCATTGTACATTGCTCTGCTTCCACAAGACATGAAAACTTGAGGCTGTTCCCCACATGGATTTGCCAAAACAAAAAAAACATTAAAATTATGGGGTTTTTCAACGGGGTTTTTCAACGGGGATTAGTGGTGTAGTTATTCCTGAGGCAACTGTAAGCGAAACCGAAACTACGTGGAGGCGGCAAATGTGTTTGATGTGGTTATCTTTCAGCTTTTCACACAAAAAATTTAACCAATAATTATTGCATTCTATCTACCAACGTTTTGAATCGTGCATAGGTGTTCGGGAATATCAAACTAGGTACAGTGGAAAATTCCATTACTAGGCACAACAACTTCCAATCATTTATTCAAGGCGTCATGTTGCTGTTCAGGTACGTAACACAACAAACATCTACTCCCTAGATCTCTGTCTCTCTATCTCCAAAGCCATATGCATTTTGTAATACTTATTAACTTAGTCAAGACAAGTTTTAAACTCTCAGTACTTAAGATCTAGTTATACAAATAATACAACAAACCAAACAAAATAAAACCCAAAAACAAAAACTAGAATACTTTAACTTAAACACTCTCCATACTCCCGCATAGATAGATTTTCTAACAACATAATTTAAGAACTATTACTTAGCGTTTGACGGGCGGGTCTCTAGCCATTAGAATGGGAAGAAGATACACTGTAAAAACCGATAGACTATACTCCAATCGAGACTCTAGCTTAATTTAATTCTCCAACCCCTAGAGGAAGAGCTTAGAGCAGATAGATTCTAGATCATAGAGACCTACTTGCATATTTTTGTAATATCTGTTTCGATGTTTAGTCACATTTGTCGAGGTGCTCCCCCAAACAGATCATCGTCGAGCTGAACTGTGTGGCGGCAAGTCGTTACGGTGGTAAATCCATAAGTCAAAAAAATAAAAAATAAATATAATAATACCATTACCAAAAACAAACCAGCACTCCAATAAAATGCAAGCATTGTTATCGTACATTCCTACATACAATAATTCAAGTTTTTTACGTGTAAGTAGCTTGCGTTCTAGATTTGTGAAACGAATTCGACTTATTACGTATCCTATACCTAAATTTTGATGTACAAAACTTATAGCACTAAATACAAGAAATAAAAACTAATATTTGAGCGAAGCTTGAGTTTCCAAAGTTTGCACTTTTCGTTGTTGGCCGTTAACCAGTTGAGATTCCAGTGACAGCTTTTTGCATTAGAGTATTTCTGATAGTTTATGCTATTGTTAAAAAAAACATATCGATCCATGGGGAATTTAAATTCAAGCCAGCGGACTATTGAGAACCCCACAAAATGCAGAGACACCAAATTATCTGGCTTGAATTTAAATTCCCCCTAAAATGCCTATTTATTATATATTATATACAAAATGTAAACCTATATATTAGTGTGGTTATTGTAGGACCTGAAATAATATCTAATTGCGCTTTAAAACAAACATATGTACATAGAACTATTGATATATAATAGGGTGAATCGTTTGAATTTTAGGAAAGCATACCACATAGCAGTTATTGAGATCCCCCACGATCCACCCTAATATATAAAACTACATAACGATAGCCAAGTAAATAGAACTGCCAGTTGGATGTATGACTGAATGTAATTGACTCTGCGGTCGCCCCTCCATCACTCATCTCATTTCTAGATCATTTTACTAGCTCTACGTTTTCAATAGCCTATTATATATCACATAAAAAAAGTTTCCGTATGAAATATATCAATATTTATAGGTATAGTGTGTAGCAGTAATCCCGACCTTAAGTATTTCTCTTTCAAGTTTAGTTTAGTGGTATGTAAACAGAGAAAAAGCGGATAACCGATGTCGTAACATAACAATATCCTTAATATTCGTATATTCGTATTTTTCCTCTGTTTCGGGGCAAATGTCGTTGAATCCTTATATCCCAATTCCGATCTCTCCTACCTCTTATATTATATTGACTCTATAGAAGTACCCCCCTGTATAGTGTGTAGCAATCATAATCACGCCATGTATTTCATACCTATATAGTTAGTTATACGCACAAACTTGAAAACGAGCGATCCGTGGGTCCGTGTATTAATTGTCTATGTTGTTTCATCCGCGCCCCTGGTACCGGGTATCATCCCACATCCATATCATCCGAAGATGTGCGACGGGCGAGGCGTGGCCGAACATAATGCTCGCCTGTCTGAAGGGCAAGGCATGCGACGAGGACGCCGAAAAGGAGCCGGGAGAGTACTGCGGATCCACGCTGGCCTACGCCTATTTCGTATCGTTTATATTCTTTTGCTCCTTCCTGATGCTCAATCTCTTCGTGGCCGTCATCATGGACAACTTTGATTATCTGACGCGCGACTCCAGCATTCTGGGTGCCCATCATCTCGACGAATTTGTGCGCATATGGGCGGAATATGATCCAAATGCGACGTAATTATCTATTTAATATAAAACTCACATCAAATGAAATTAACACACAAGAGCACACAAAAAGCAAAACACTGGCAAATTCTGTTTTACCAAAATTTTGTTTTTTACTTTTCGATTCCAAAGTACAGTGGATCGATGGGATTATGATTTAACTCTGTTTTTTTTCGGGGACTTCTATCTACCTATCCCACTGTACTTGACCACTCACTATATAACTATATAACTTGACCTTATATTAAATGATTATTATTTGATCGTATTTGAGTCATACGACTTTGGGAGTGTGTGCACAAGTTGGGTTTTCACCGCGCTACAATCTTACACTGCAAATGCCCTTCGGCTCGCCCGAAGATCCACACGGTTTTTCCTGATTTCTGATTTTCCACATCTTTGGAACACCCCACGAACACACCTCACTCACATACGTTTTAAATGTATTCCCGGAATGAAATGCAGAGGGAAAATCCATTACACGGAAATGTACGACATGCTGAAGAACATGGACCCGCCCCTGGGATTCGGCAACAAGTGTCCCAACCGGTTGGCCTACAAAAAGCTGATACGGATGAACATGCCGCTGGACGATGAGCTGAGGGTGCAGTTCACAACCACGCTGTTTGCCCTGATTCGCGAGAATCTCAGCATCAAAATGCGAGCGCGTAAGTATCAGCCTCTCGGTTTAATACCAACAAATTATACGTATATATATATTTATCCTTCATCTGGCAGCTGAGGAAATGGACCAGGCCGACTCCGAGCTGAGGGAGACGATCACGAACATTTGGCCACTGCAGGCGAAGAAGATGCTGAATCTGCTGGTGCCGCCCAGCGATCAGTTGAACAAGGGCAAGCTATCGGTCGGTAAAATCTACGCAGGCTTCCTCATCCTGGAGTCCTGGCGGAGCACTCGATTCGGTCAGATTGATTCGGGAATGCCGGTAAGTACTCCCCGCCCCACACAACAATCCTCAAACCGAATAGGAACAAAAACTATGAAGAACACACAACTATCTTACCATAGAGCCAAAGATGAGTGTCTTAAAAATATGCTTAAAATTATTTCCAATGAAAACCAAGTGATTCAGGTTTACTGGTGCCAAGAACAAAAAAAGGGCTAGGATTTGTCTCAGGCAGACTTTAAAATATTTAATTTCCTCTGTTTGCTTTCGATTTTGTTTTCAATTATTGTTTATTGACTCTTTATTAACTTTTATAAGCCGCACTCGCCTAAAAAAAAAATAAAAAAACAGTGGCAAAGATGCTAAAAACAGCAAATGTATATAAATCAGTCTCTTTTGCTATTTCTATTGGAAGACATCCAAGCCCCACACAATAAATCAAGATAATACCAATAATACAACTCCAACTACAAAACAATTATTCTCTAACATTTCAAATGAACATGAAATAAATATGTGATATTATGATTTCTCTTCTCATACGATTGAAAATTAACTCGCGAACGAAAACAAATACAATCTGTAAATTAAATTAAATCGAAATAACGAAAATATGCAGAACTGGAAGGAGGTATATAATGAAATTTATATGCAACCTCATGTTAATTATATTCTTTTGTATATATATACAATACGTATTTATGCCAAGACATACACTCAATATACTCAAATAGATAGACACAACAACAATAACTAAATAACTATGTGTGTTGCCCATAATTGGCATCCGATCAGAGTTCAGTAATAGTTTTCTTCTTTTTTTTTCGATCTGAAAATTCAAAAAAAAAAAATAAATATATATAATACATTATGGACGGCTCTGAGGAATGCCTTGTATTCCCGGAACATTTTGCATTGAAAACTCGTTTTCAGTAATCTAAAGTGAACAATAAACGTAAACCGTATATCGTAGAAGTCGAGTGTTTCTATAGTAATTACATAAACCACATATACTATTGTATATCCTTAGAGTTGACAAGTTTTTTTTCGTGATTCTCGAGTTTGTTATGAGTAGTTATCGAACAAAATCAAATCAGATAATACCACACACACACCTTACACCAATCTGTAAGTATTGATTTATAGATATATCGTTTGTGTTACCTCCCCTCCCGATTTTGCACCACAAAAGAAAAAAGAATAAAGAAGGTGAATAGGTGAATAGGTGAAAGATTTACAGAAGCCACAGGCAAGGGCACACTTAGAGAATACACAAAGAAAAAAAACAACCTGTTTATATACCACACCTTTGAGATGAACCCGCGTCTCGAAATAATTAATGCAAAACTGTTTTATCTGTCATCCTGTTTTCGTGCACAACACACAAACCACACAATCGATCAATTTTTGCTATCGATAAACCAATAACCGATTGAAATTGAATCGAAAAACGAATCGAAAAACGAACAAATACAATACCCATTTTATGTACAACGATTACATGAATAAATGGGAAAATGGTAGCGGAAGAAGCCGGAAGATGATGATGAGAGAAAATATAGCCCAACCGCAATCGAGGAGCCGGTATATAATATAATTAAATCTATATCAATATGCCCAAAATCAATATCTTTCGCTTTATTTTGCGTTCGCCTTTTAAAACGCTCCTCCTTTTTCCACATGTTTTGCTACTACTACTTACTTACTACTAAGTAACTACTCTCTTGTATAACTTACCACCAACTCGGCTAGTGGCATGTGTACATACTCTTCCCCCCAGAATGTGCATATACTAATCTCTAAGTATGAATCTAGGCAACCCAGCAAGCATAAGCCGCCTGTCACCACCAAGAAACACCACAAAACAACCAATGCATCCAAGTGCAACTTCCATTTTTCTACTCCAAATACTCGTAACCCTCAAGCAAAGCTTTAACTCTCTAAAAAAAAAGTAACGCTCGGACCTAGGAGCGATAGGCTACTCTCGTCGTCTTCTATAATAATAATCCCCCTCGAACTTTGAACCAAACACTTTTTTCTTAATGTCCCGGCTTCGGTCCCAACAAAATTCTCTATATAAAAATGGGCTTCTACTCTTTAGCTGATCAGAGCAATGCTTTCACAGACCCCAAACTATATATATTTTGTATATACTCACACTTTTAGATCTGCAATCTCTTCCGCACTTTTAACACTTAGTCGTAAACCCATAGGCATCTAAAAAAAGTGTTTTCATTTTCACCCAAAAGCAACAATCGGAAATATTAAAAAGAACATTTAAAGCCCTTGCAGTTAAATGCAACTTAAACATTTGGAGTTTTAAAATATTTTTATCAATATCTCTGGGCACCTCAGTGGTTAGATAAATGTCCCCGTTTTGCTACCGTTTTTTCAAGTGTATAGCGCTCGCAGAGCACTTAAGAATTAACCATTGAATCTTGTGCATTATTATTTTTGTTTGTCCAAGAACATGCATTCAAAGAGCACCAATTTTAGATTATTTAGTCACACTGCTTGATTGCAACAATAAAAAAAAACAGCCTTTGAGTATTTTAAGTATTAAGTTTATCTAAATAAGATGTGAAAGCCAAAAATTATAGAGTGTGCCGGCCAAAATGTTGCGGGCGTGTTCAAGTTAAGTTTTCTAAGGATTTTCTTAGCATTTTTTGTTGAAAATTTATCACTCTTTGCTTTGATGTCATTACTTTTCAAGGAAAATATATAAATATAAAATAAAACAAAAATCTAGTGACGAAACAACAGGCAAATACAGGAAAAGTGGTCAATATTGAAGTCAAATTCTCAGAAAAATATTTGCTGGCGCCTTCGTCACTGGACAAAAGCCTTTGGCTGTTGAATTGCTTAAAATCCGGCTGAAATACTTTGTAAAAATCATCTAAATCAACACGTATTGCCAGGCAATAAAACAGGGAGCCCCTTATTTTAAATTTTCTGTTCATTTATCATTTTTCATTACTTATTTTTTGTACCTTTCAATAGGCATGCAAGCGAGCGCATTTTTTTTAAACCTTAAAAAGCAAAAACCATACCAAAATGAAAGCATGTAGAAACAAAAAAACAAAAATTTTGATTCGAATTCACTTGTCTCGTCCACCATTTCTATAAATTGGCACACATTACTACAATAATAATAATTAAAAAAAAAACAAAAAAAACAAGACAAAAATAATAAACCATTTTAATATAAAAATCGAATAGCGCTACTTATTAGATTTTCTTCGAAATCATATAGTGAGTTGTGAAATTGTTTGCGCATGTTTTACTGTATAAATCCAGACAATCTTTTAAGCTAAAACATTTTTTTACCATCTAAAGCGACAGCGTCCAACCTACTAATTTACTATTACAATATATAATACCTATATAATACAGACACCAAAATCGCATAGAGCTTAACACATCTGAAAATGCTATACTCAACCTACATATATATCTCTATATAATGGAATGAAGCATATGCTACTTTTCCCGTTACTAGCGATTCGATCATTCGTACATATGTATATACCTAAATTCTATGCATATGTACATATATATGCAATAACTACTATATATTCACTTGTTTTTCTATTTGATTTATTATTTCTAATTCAATATCAATTCTTACATTCCATATATACAAAAAATGCTTATGAAATAAATAAAAAAAAAAAACAAAAAACCAAAAAAATAACCAATCATAATGCGTTGCAATGTTAACACATGAATATATACCACTCACTCACCCAACTTTAACAACTGTGTTAATCTAAAACAACCAACTGCAAAATAATTGAAAACTGCATTGCTACAAATTAAATTCAATTAAACGAATGAAATGAAATTAAACCAAAACCAAAAAACAAAAAACAAACAACAACCTATTACACAACACAAACGACCACAACCAAAAAACAAAAAAAAAAAAAACAAAAATATATATATTTATATACAAAAACGGAACGGAACGGAATGGCACCTTCAATCGATCAAATTTAAATCAAAAAATCCACTGCACTTTCCTGTCTACTACTACTCTACTACTACTGTCAACTACTACTACTACTACTACTACTTCTACTGCCATTGCCACATATGTTAATTTGGCAAATTCGTAGAAACAATCATTCTTTAACTGCCTACTCGACATGGCCGCCCTTGACAAAGGAGGATCGCGTCAGGGCTCCATAAGTTTCGAGCCGAATGGGGAAGGAGCCGCCAACTCACAGACACATTTGTTAGCCAGCACCCATCACCACCATCCCAATGGTGATGCAGAACACAACAGTTTGGCCACACTAGCACGGCGGAGTACGATCAGAAAGCGATCAGTTAGGTAATTTTCAACTGTTTCCACTCTCTCTCTCTCTCTCTCCCCCCCTCTCTCTCTCTCTCTCTATCACTCAACTCCAATATCAAAATCAAAATGTATTCCGTAAAAGTGCCAAAGTACTACTACTACCTACCTACCTACTATTGCCAACATCCTTTCATCCAGCACTTTCCATCGATAGATCATCTCATTGCCATCACCATTGCCACTGTCATTGTCACCTATCGATTCAGAAACGTTCATGAATCAAGAGTATTTCATATTATAAGGCTCGTTCTTCTTCAACTATCCCAAGAAAAAAACTAAGCTAAGCTCATTTTGTGTTTGTATTTTGATTTACTATATGAGCCTACAAGAATTCCCTGATCCCAGCCAAATCCATTGCCAGGCAATGATCTTTCTTCTCTCAGTCAGAGAACTTCCATCAAAGAGCCAACACATGTTTTTACTTAACAACATTCTTCGCATATATACATTAAAATTTCTATTAAAAAAAATAACACAAATGGGTTTGTTTTCTTCTGTTTGTTAACAAATATAATTACAAAACAAAATACTCGTAACACCAGCACAAAATCAGCAACTAACAAACAGAACTCTCTGCTTTTGTACATTTGTTCGAAAACATTGACATAAGTAAATTGTTTTTCTTTCTAATTTTTATAATATTTCAGAAACAAAAAGGTGAATAAGTTTGATAAACTCCAAGCGGTAAACCAAAACTGAAATTATCGACAAATTTTACTACATCAGATAAATTATCGTATACTAAATATAAATATATGTGAATACTCTTTGTGTCCATAACCCGTTTCCGATATAAATGTTGTTCGCAATTCAATTAATGAAGTAAAACACTAGTACTTTTTGAATATATATATTTATATACTCACTCATACGTATATGTACAGCCGTGTGCGCAAATGTACGATGTATTTATTGGCTATGTATCATGTGTCATGTGTACATTGTACATCATCCTAAAATGCAAACGTACAGTTGTGTATGCTGTACTCAAAAAAAAAAAACAAAAAAAATCTACCTTATCTAAGTCTCCAAAATTTGCGTTAACTTAATTGTACAATATATATATTCGTACCTAAATGTTGCATAGCAATTTTTTGAAAGCGTTAGCCACGCAAATCATGCCTTAGTACTCGTACTCGTACTTAATGTTGTAATTTGATCGTTGATCGTTCTATAAGAAAATAAGAAACTATTAACAAATGTAACATACATGTACTCCTAAATGTATGTACGTAGGCGTATTTCGTATTTCGTTTCGATGGGCAACAAGTTCAGTGGACCCTAAGAAAAAAAAAAAAAAAACAAATAAGTATATATAAATACAACTTTCCTCCCTCCCTTCGATTCCTAGGCGTTTTAGAAGGCCAAACTGCTCGTACTACCCCCAGAAAGCAGCCTAGTACTATAACTCGTAGCACTTGCTCGCCTGAACCTTGCTCGGGTTTAGCCAAGCTCCTCCGGTTGCGGAAATCAACTCAAAACCTAGCCAAATGCAATTGCAAACTATGTTGTCACAACTCACCAGCAGTATTTAACGATTTAACTATCACAAATTCTAGCATTTCTTCTCGACCTGCACCAATCAAATGCATTCATTTCACAAAAGATCACCTCGAGCCAATCAATATCGTAACAGTCGTGTGGGTCAAGTTGGCGGTTCTAGCTCTATTTCCCAATCAACAACCTGCAGGCAGTTCACTCGGGGAGAGGATGTCCATGCATAATTTCTAGATACTTTTTGGTTCCATAGACTCATGTAGCTGAAGTAGAGTTAACCACAAGACAAGGGGACAGCCGGGACGAAGCAGACGATGAACATGATTCTTGATTTCTAGCGATATGTTCACTTAGATAACCGATACAAGAACTTCACTGATAATTGGCTAAAGCCTTTTTAATCGATAATTTGATCAGTGAAATTCGGGTATCGCCATGGCGGTTTCATATGAACGTAGTGATTGTTTGGTATTCATTCAATTTGAACGTAATGAGTATTACTTAATGGTAAAAATTGCTTAGTCACTTCAACACTAAAACGAATGGGTGTGCGATTTTGTAAGTATCGAACAAAAATAAACAAAACAAATGGAAAATATATCGAATTTGCAACGCGTCCTTTGATCCTGCCGCCGATCCAAGCAGAAGCAATTGGAACAAACCTGACTTCCACCCAAAAACAAATGAAAAACCACACACAGTACATCACATACTGCATGCCTGTAAATAGCCAAAAACACTTAAAAAACACAATATATTAATGTTTGCTTAGCCTTTGGCATGCCCAGCTTTGCTCTAGCCTGCTTTATTTATTAATTATAATAGAGATTATAATTAGAAATTGTAGCAATTGTATATATAGACTTTAGAGCCGAGTAGTTCCATCCTCACATGCTCAGATATCAGATGATCGAATTATATGTTTTTGGTTCCAAGTATTTTGAGTTAACGTTTTGTTTTTTTCAATATACATTTAGAGGAGTGTAAACCCAAACAATTGGCAAAGAATTTCTAGCGAAAAACGCAACAAACTATTGGATATTATTGTCAAAAACGAAAAAGAGAAAGATGCGAATAAATTACCCAAAAGCTAGTTACCAGTAAAGTGTTCGAGTGTGTATATTTATAAATGAATAAATATAGACGCTCATTCTAAATATCCGATGTAGTGTATGGAATTGTTTAGATGTTATATGATCTAAGAACTAGGCAACACAATATAATCCCGCATTCAAGAACCTTTTCGAAAACTTCAATATATAGTACCTATTTATACAATTGAAACCGCATTTGAGTATGTATTTTGTTGCAGTGAAGTAATATTTGCTTTTATTTACTTAAATATATATCTATATATATATTATGTTATATATATAAACCCCCTACCCCGATACAAAAATACAGTAACCGCAAAGTAAACATACATGTCTCAATGTATATTTATTTTGTAGCTTTATATACCTAGCCACCATACGTTTATATATTGATCCGGCCTCCTGTAAGGGGCCCAGGGTCGGTTTGTAGTTCTAAATAATGCATTCATAGACGATATGAACACGAATGAATGAATGAATCCACGAGAAATCGGTCGAGAGGAGTTTTAGAAATTCAAAATTCAACAAATTTCAAAGAAAAATGCTGCAAAAACCTCGATTCAAAATATTTGTGCCTCACCCCAATAACTAGAGAATATCATACTTAGTGTACAATCTTTTTTTTGACTGATTTCGAGTGGTGGCATTCATGTGTACGCCATGTGAGATAACAGATCGAGTTTTGAATCTTTTTGCCCAGATGCTGGAACTCCAGGATGCATCGAGACATCCATCGCAGGAATCGCTGACCGGTGCCGATGCTGGCCATTTACATCCTGGACTTTCGTACATGAACGGCCATCGACGCTCGCCTAGCTTGAGGTGAGGAGCTTACCTCTTTAATATATCTATCTGAAAGATGATATATATCTTTTTGGCTTTGCAGACACAACGGCTCGCCACTGGCCAGATCTCCGAGTCCTCGCCGGCGTGGCCATCAATACATACATCATGATATCGGGTTCTCCGATACCGTATCTAATGTTGTAGAGATGGTCAAGGAGACTCGTCATCCTAGGCATGGTAACAGTCATCCGCGCTATCCAAGAGGTATTTGTTAGATTGAAAAATGACAAAACGAAAACAAAACTCTTCATCTTATGTGTGCTAGTTGTGTGCCCGGAAAGTTTAAACAAAAAACAAAAAAAAAAAATACAAAATAAAAGAATATATATATATATATAATATCCAAAGCGGAGTCGACCTTGAGCACGCAATAAACTGGAACTTGGCCCGTGCCAGGGAATTTTCTTACATATTTTGTAGTATCTTAGTTACGTACCAGATATATATTTATGTCTACAAAACAACAACAATCCCATAGTCATAAAACCGAAAACTTTCAGTACTACTACTACCTAATAATACTATATATTCAAATAATCCATAATTTTAAATGTTTTAAGTTATTGTTTTCTTATTAAAAAACCGCAAGACCAGTAACAGAAAACAGAAACCTACTTGAAATATTGCAAAAACCAAAGAGAAACCAAACCAAACAAAACAATTATGAAACAAAATTATGTAAACTGTTGTGACCCCCCGGCCCAGCCCTACCCCCAAAAAAAAACCCAACCTAAAAAAAGGAAAAAAAAAACAAACCCTAACCCACCTCCCACAACATCCTTAATTATGACTTATTTATTATTGTTGTTATATGTACAATATAGGTTCATGGTCAGCATCGACAAGCCCAGCCCGTTCGCCTTCGCCTTCTCGTTATGGTGGTCATTTGTCTCGCAGTAAACGCACTCAGCTGCCTTATCCCACATATGGGACAACCAGTCTATGTCAAAGGTCACGATCGCCGAGTCCCGCTCGACTTCAGGAGATGCGTGAACGAGACAGACTAGGTTATGGGATTAATATGGGTACATTATTAGCATTTGTTATCTACAAAAAAAACAATCAGTCAATCAAAAAAAAAATACCAAACAAGAACAAAAAAAAAATACCTATCAATCAAATCAAATCAAATTAAATTCAACTCAAATTGTTTTCTATATATGCTAGTACTTCTTTTCACACAACAACAAACAATTTCTTAAAACCATTTCAACTTCTAAAAAAAAAATAATAATAAAACTACAGACATCAGACATGCTTACTCGTAATCAACTCGTATTCGTACAAAAGTTGCCGAAACATGTATTGTCATGCCAAGACGTTCAACCAGTCAATCAATCAATCGATCAATCAATCATGAGCTTGAAATAATTCAATAGTTTCTCATACATCTCTCACACAGCTCTCAAATCAAATCATCTTCTAGGTCTGCGAGCGTTCCACTCAAAGAAAATCCATACAAATAATATACTCGTACTCAACTACTCGTACTCTTGTTACTCTAGCAGCGTTTATCGTTTTTCATTTTCTTTAGATGCTATTCTCGTACCACCCACCTATATAATAATCACATCTTATATGTATGGTTCTGCCATGTACAGACATATCATCGTTATGGTTTTTTTTTTTGTATACCACACTGAACCTCTGGCAATTTCAGACCAACCAACCTTCCGCAATGGTAGACACAATCAGTACCAAGGACCAAGTCATGGCAATGGTTTAACACTAAAGAAAACACTCATTTAGGGTCCAACGATTTTTTTTAGAATTTGAAAGAGGATAGTACTATATCGAATATTTACTTCGGAAGTGTGCAAAGCTGTGAAGGAGACATCTCCGACCCCATAAACATTGATCAGCAAAGTCCAAATAGCCATGACCGTTCGTTCGTCCGTTACACAGAGGTTTTAAATATAAAATCATTCCGATCTATTGAAAGTCTAGAAGTTGTAACTCTTTTTTACCGGTTTATATAACTCTTTGCCGCAGGACAATTGTTCCTGGGTTTTTTTTATACCACCGTAACCCTCACAGGCCTCAAACACTGACCAAGAATCTCTATTTAAAGCTATTCGTTCGTAAAGCTTAGTAAACTACTCGATACTGGGTATGCGATTCAAATTTGTTGGGCGTGTTTTGAATCGAATCTGCACGAATTCTGGTGGTGAAATCTCGACAGAATCGAATACGTATCTTGAGAACCTATTTGGGATGCAGTTTTGGATTTTTCAGTATCTTTACATATCTCGCATAACGATATAAAGTTACCTATCTATTGTACTGTATGTATATGCATCTCTTAGCGTTTGCTTTTTTTGTGTGACCTGATTTCATCTGATTTTTTGAGTTCCCTTAAAGCCCATAATACCCATAAAACCCGGGGCTGTGAACCAGGTTATCCCAAAAGTATAATACAACTGAATGTATCCAAGGGCTTGTTTCGCAGCCCTGCCCTGAACATATCGAAACACCCAAACAGTCATGCATGTAGTTAGACTCCAAACAGAACACTTGCCTCTACATGAACACACTATTCTATACCTGTATAATATAGCACTATTTATGAGTAAAGTTATGTATTTTGTTGATCCGTTTTGATCGAAGAGCACACCATTTGTAAACGTAGATAGCGTGAATGTACTGTAGTTCCATTATCTATCATAAGCTAATGTTTACCGAATGGGACAAACTATATTGAATAATTTATTCATGCCACTTATGTATATACACCACGAGTCCCATTGCCGGCAAATAATGGTGGGAACATCCTGTTTTCGAACCTGTCCTATAACCATTTAAAACGCGATTTCTTGACCATTATTTGCGCGGCATACCAACTAGAATCGTTAAAGATTATGGCCCCGCCCCTGTAAAGTAGCAAGGTAAATTCTCGCTGAGATATAACCCCGAAATTTTGGTATTGCCATAGGTGGTGCCCATGTGCAGCATAGTTACCCAACACTGGCCTCCCGGAGGGCGGGAATCGGCCGAAGGCTGCCGCCCACGCCCAGTAAACCGTCAACTCTGCAGCTCAAGCCAACCAATATTAATTTCCCGAAGCTGAATGCGAGTCCCACACACGTAAGTCACGTAAGGGGGTTAGGGGGAATCTATCAATATCAATATGGGTAATACCAAAATTTGTATATGCTTGCAGACGCACCACTCAACACCCCACAGTGTTCATTCGCTGCCCCACCACCGCGACCTCCTGAGGGACCCAAGAGATGTTTATTATAGTAATAGAGAGCGGGAAAGGGATCGCGAACGCCTTAGGGACCGGGACAGGGACCGGGACCGGGATCGGCTGCACGAGTACGATCTGCGGTACGAGTACCGGGACCGGGAGCGAGAGCTGTACGAGCGCGAAAGGGATCGCGAGCGAGAGGTGGAAAGAGAAAGGTAACTAGTCTTACAATACGATCGACCCGTAATCGACCCGTAATCTCTATGATATTGATATTTTTTGTATTATTTTGTGATAGACTGGAATACATAGCACCGCTGTCGTTCGAGCAGGCGCTGGCTATGGGCCGAACAGGTCGTGTACTGCCATCACCAGTTTTAAATGGTTTTAAGCCAAAAACCGGACTTAATACTCGACACTCCGATTCAGATGAGGAGGATTGGTGCTAGCAAAGGCTTTGATTGCGATCGCGCCATCGAAAGGATCAGATCTGGGTATAGCATCAGGCCATATGCTCATCTCTATCAGCACCAAATTTAGATCATAATTTTGATACGATACACCAGCAACCAATGTCCTCCTCGTCTCACCTACACCATCTCCCGCCTCAGCCTCAGCCTCAGCCCCAGCCCCAGCCCCAACCACATCTTCACCTTCCGCACCGTCTTCATCTTTACCGGATTTCAACCGAACCCACACCCTCTCTACCAACTCCGAGCACTTTGAGATCATCATTTAAATTGGCTAGCGAAACGCTACAGGAATCGTACCAGAATCGACAACCTCAATCGCAATCGCAACTACAGCAGGAAAAGCAAACTCAAATACAAAAGCAAAAGCAAAAGCAAAAGCAGCAACATCACCACCACCAGCCAGGATATAACCAGAGCACATGGTATTCGTCACCGATTGGTATATACTCATTGCCAGAGACCAGAGTAGTATCGCCCCACTCCGACATCGATTACCATATAAATTTAATGCAAACAAATGGAACTAGATCAACTGCAACAACACCAAGGAAAAATACAAGTGAAGCAATGATATTAGGCGTACCAATTAAAATAACGTCCCCAGTAGCTATAAAGAAAAAGGTTTATTCAGATACCGACATTAATTATATTACCGACCTAGATAGTGCTAGTTTAGCGGCGGTAGAAGGAACCACAACGCCTCATAAACAATATCACGATACCGAGCATACCGAACAGCACGAAGGCCTAGGTCAGGGGTCACCGCAACAGCTACAGCAACAGCAACCGCAACAGCAACCGCAACAGCATCCGCATCAGCATCAGCACTACCCGCTGTGTTCGTATCATACGCTTTAAGGAATTGGAAATTGGAAGCCAACAAAACCAACAAAACCAATGAAACCAAAGAAAAGCCCAAAAAGAAAATCCAGAAAAGTGTACGAAAATATGCCGCGATGTTGGATGAACCAGAAAAGTGAGGAAAACTCATAGGAGGGTGAAATATATGAAACCCGTATTGTAAAATGTACTTAGCAGCAGCAGAAAAAGCAGCAGCATCAGCAGCAGCAGCAGCAGCAACTTGCAAAACCATTCAGATTAACAAGAAAACCAAAGCTCTTTAAAAATAGAACTGGAACGTAATTTATCGTAGGCGCATACCATTTAGGATATCTAGAAATATATATATATACTGTACATCTCGAGGGATAGGAATCGGATTCGGAATCGGTATTGGAAATCTGCAAGCGTTTTTGTCTTGTTTGTATTTAATGTTGGTCATTCAATTATGTATGTAAAAGAGAAATTATATATTTATTCTGTGTACATAGCAGATTATATAATGTAGGTATCAAATTTTTGGATGCAATGTATTTACTTACGACTACGATTATATATACATTTAACCAGTGAAAACATGAAACGGAAGCCGAAACACGATACAAATATTAATATTAATATTAATACAATATGATTAGCAAGTGAGAGCGCATTTTGATCCCCTAAGGATTGTGGATACCTACCATTTACCATTATTATTTCGATCGATGCAATTTCAAGCGAAGTCCTAGCCGTAATATTATTACTTTTATTAAACCTAAACTGCAAGCCTGCATAGCAATCCGTGTAAAGTGTACAAATTACTGAGTTTTTGCAGGACCTACGCCAGACGAGTGTACAGACTTTATAGATAACAATGATATACACATAACTCTTCATAATTGCATTAGGAAATGGCGTGAAAATCTTTCAAAATAGCGAACTCTTCTCTCTGCTTTGTTTTTTCCTTTTTTTCCATATTGTAAAAACCGATAAGTTAGGCCAGTTTTACTATTTCCATGAATTTAAATCGAGCAGACGCGGCTCGCCAGTTTTACATAAATCCTTGCATTTAATTGATTATTAATTATTGCAGCTATACGATGTAGTAGTCCAATTCCTTTGAAACAGTTGTATATACTTAATTCCCCGGAAACTTTGTTTCGGATGGCTTGCAATTTGCTGATCTAGATTATAGATACTTTATAGGATCGGAGATGTGCTCTTCCCGGACAAAACTGACGTATTACAATACCCTCTGCAAGGATTTAAAGATATATGCACATTCAGCTCTTGAACACACATTCAAAATAGATAAAAAAAAAAAAGTGAATCCACATTTTTTAAATCGTATCCATACCGCACAACCACTTGAGAGGAATAAGAAATAAAAAAACCAAGCCCAAAAACCAAAACCAAACACCTGCAATGGAAATGATTAGAAAGTACTCGTACCAGCCCAAATGGAAACCAATTAGTTGTATAGATAGACAAATCGTTCATGTTCAACTGGATATCAAATAGCGCACAAATATTGTAATTTAAACGAATCCATAAGTTAAGATTAAATCTAAAACCGCTATGCAGTTACGCGAATTTACACAGAAAAAGATGTACTTACGATTCCGAAAAAGTGACGAAAAATTGTTGGAAACTTGGGAACGAGCCGCCACACATAAAAATCTCCATTTAATATCCAAAAAGAAAAACCAAAGAAAAAACCCAAAAAAAAAAGAGGAAAAAAAATAATTATGAATTTCAACTAACAGATTTTTTCACTTTCGGGCGAACGTACATTTTTTTACTCTGCCTGCCTTGTAACAAAATAATAATGAAATTTGTTCCAAAATGTATTCGCAATGTGAGGCCAGGGCATCCAATAACTGAGCAATATGCGATGGGAACTGCCAAGGGAATACATTTATAATACACTAAACTTATATAAATATACAATAGTTTGTAATTAGAGTCGAAAACACACAAAACTATAGCTTAATTCGCTTGCCCAGTTGCTTTTAAACAAGTTTTTTCCGATAATAATTCACTTTAAATGCTTCCAGAACAAGAGCCTCGGGTGGGAAGTGCTCGTTTTTTGTATCTCAGGTTTTGGGGGGAATGAATGTAATGTAATATTGTAATTTTCGGAAAATCTACTTGGCAGGCATCTTCGATCCCATAAAATATAACTTATAATATATAATGTCCGTCTGAGCGTTCCTTTGACCCTGCTTTCGGTTTCATACATACGAGTAATACAGCAAAAACAAGTCGGCTGAGAATGGACCGACTATATCTTATAGCTGCCAAAATAATACCTATTGATTGCTAAATTCGAGTATAAATTAATCTCTATATTGTATAGCTGCCATTAAAATAAATCTAGCAACTGTAAGGGATGTACACTTTGACTTAACTTCGTTAACTATTGAATAGACAACAGACCCATGATAAAATAATCGTTGAAAAATATTTGGATAGGCACGTGTCTGGCCATGATTTTTGTAAATATTGATTGCTGCACTTTTGTTTCGAAGGGCATTTGTTGGGCCGAATGCCGAATGTTTTCCAAGGATTGGATTGTCGTTCAGAAAACTAAAACACTCGCATTTCCCAGGTACAGCAAGCGGGCACTTTTTGCTGAGGCTCTCTCGTATATATATTCATTGACATTTTTATATTGAATTGAAATCGCTTTTCACTTAGGCTTTTCGCTGCATCCACCCCCCTCACCCCACCCCACCCGACGACACACTTGATTAGGAGAATCGTTTGATTAC
>JAJJHQ010008637.1:188449-223454 GCA_021223825.1 Drosophila ironensis | reverse complement strand
TATATCCACGGATTCGTCAGGAAATAAGCTTTCCATCGAGGTATTCCCCGTGGTTCTTTTATTGCAAAAGTTATGAGCTGGCAAAGTTGAGAAAAATTACCGATTTTTTGCAAAAGTTACCAACTTCAAGACGGTTATACGGAAAAATGGACAGACGGACATGGCTAGATCGACTCGGCTGTTATATCTGATCAATAATTTATTTACCTCCCTGTTAGATACATTCGTGCAAATTCAATATACCCTTCTTAATTTTAGGTACCGGATATACTCCCAAGAGGAAGCCGGATAAACGGAGAGCAAAGATGGCAAATAGTGTGTTTGAGGGGATTTTAGCCTCCTCCGATTTTGTTGGGTTTTTCGGTGGAAGGTCGTAGGGTGGATGCCGTTGATTCGCCGGCTAATTGAAGCCAACGTTCAGGAATGACAAAAAATATTCAAATTCTCGGCAGATTATGTTTAATTATTTATGGAAAATGTTAGCCGGGAAAATAAATAAAAACAAAGCCAATGTCCGATCTAGTCGTGTCCATAGAGCAAATCACATTAATCGCTGCCGTGCACATGGAGAAAACAAAACGAAAAAGGATATTAAATTGTGGAGTGGAATGTCCCAAATGCCGCCACTGTTTTGTTGAGTGTTAAAGGTTAATCCCTCTCAAGCTCTGACATGGTTCTAAGTATCTTTTTTGCAGACTTTTGCCCTCGTTTGACCCTATTGAACCACACCTGGCCAACCGCAAATGGCTGGCTGTAAATGCATTTTTAATGCACTTTATGCCGCTTTGTTTTTTGTTGCTAAAAGCAAATGCACATTTAAATAAATTTTTATAGTTATGCCCCGCACTTTAAGCCGCGTTCGCCGGGCGAGTGAGGCGAAAAAATTAACGCCAGCATAATTCTAAATACAAATAAATCAGAGTCGCACCACAATTTGCTGCTGTGGCCAAAAATGCAATAAGTGCCGGGCAAGACGTCCAACAAATCCTGGCCATGCATCAGCGCTGACACTTTTGTACTCTTGTGCTGCAACTGCTTTGAAATTGCAATTGCAGCAGCGGCAGCCGGAAGGATGTCGCCCAGCTGGGACAGCAGATTACTAGGCATCCTGGTGGTGCTGTGGTTCATCACAAGTCTGGGACCGGGACCTCTTCCCGGAAACAAAAATAGTAGCAATGGATATTGCCAGGTGAGAGTGAACCACTTTTAATCGTCTTTAAGCCGCGCAACTCGCTGTTTTGTCAGCCCCTTAGCACGTTGACATCTCACGGGGTGGCGGCTGCTGTTTGCGTTTTTCCGCTGTCAAGCTGCCTTCTGTTATTTGTTGCAATTTAAGTGACTTGGAATTGCAATTTATTGTTGCCGGTCCCCGCAGCCCAGCGACCGGGGGTTGGGTGCAAAAATCAGCCAGCACCCTTCCGACACGTTTCCCGCTTTTGGGGCCTTTTTTTTTCTATGTGTTTTTTCGGATGAACCGGAAACGGAGTGAAGTGGAGCCCGGGGAAATATGAGAATTTAGTGTAATGTTGTTTTTATTGCGGATTCATGTGCGGAATGCGTAGCAGAGCATTAAAGCCCTGTTGCATATACTTAGCGGATGCCCGCGGGCAAGCCATTGCAGCAGGATAATCCTTTCCAGGGATGATTTCAAAGCGGATATAGTCGTATGAATTATGTGTACATTACGCAATATAATTTTACTTGCTGGGGCTTCAAATGTTTATTTGCAGTCGCAGAATAAAAAACCCAAGATTTATTAACTTTTCAAGCTTTTAACTAGGTTAGAAGAACCATAAGGAATTTGCACCAATCCTTATCCTGATGCACAGTGTCGTACGACTGCTTGGCGCACTGGACCACGTTGATGCACTGCATCTCATGATGCGATGATGCAGCTTCTCCTTGAAGGCTTATCAACCGATTGGGACAGTGCTGGCAGCGTGACGAATCCGTGGCGTTGAGATCCAGGGCCCAATAGGGATGCAGATCTGTGTCGACGTCCAGGGAATCGGTGTTCCGGTGTTCCAGTGGCGCCGCCGTCTTTATTTAGTCCAGCAACTATGTAGATGATCAGGTCAATGCGTGGCGGAAAGATCTAGAAGAAGAAAAATAGTCGGCTACTTGAGCTTAGCCAATAAGTTGTTTGCTAGAACCAGTTGGGAATTACAGGGCAGATGGTCAGATTGCTTGGCGCGGAAATTACAATACATAAATAGTTCACAAATTAAATACTCGATTGATCGTTTATGATCGAAACGAGATGGATCGCTAACCTGAGGGGTAAGAAGTTACACAACCTCGTAATCCCCCATCAATATGCCCATTTTCCCCTCAGGTTTATATTTGTCCTTCTATTTGTTATTTCCCCATCAAACGATGCTGTAAATTTCATTGTATTTGTCAAGCCAATTGAAAAGTTGGTGGCAACTTTCCGTTGACTCAACACACAAGACCACAAGATTCTGTTCCTCGGGTGTCCTTTCCATCAATGCGACTGCCCTCTATCCCCCGAGACCTGGTGGGGGGGATGAAAAAACAAATCTTTCCCGTACCGGTACATATAAATAAGGAACAGTATGGTAAATGGCCGGGGCGGGAGGGCAGAAAAAAACACAACGTGAAAACAAAGTCGAATCAAGTCGGGAAATTATTTGAAAAGAGACAGGACAGTGAGGTGGTGGTGGAGGGGTAGGAGCTGGCCGGCAGGATCAAGAGGCGAAGAGGCCAAGGGTGCCAAGTGACCACACAGTGATTTACGCTCATGAAATTGAGTTGTGGCGCAAATTATTTATGAACAAAGCGCACACACAGGAATAACAAGCGCCCAGAGGGGGCGGAGGAGGAGGAGGAGAAGGACGGGGCAAGCCAACAAGGATTGTAATGTCCTGGGTCCTTCTCTCCACATTCCAGAACAATATGCAGTTTGTGAAATCGGTATCGAAGTCCCTCCCCTGAGAAGTCGGGACACAGTCGCAGTGACAGCGAAGGAGCTTAGGAGGAGCCTGGTCGGTCAGGCTGGAGCGAACTTTTTCTCGAAAAATAATTTATTAGCGGCAAACGAGGAAAAGTTTTATGAAAATTCAAAAAAAAAACAAAGAAAAAAACAAAACAAAAGGACGCCACAAGAACACAACGAATGAGTATAGTATGTGTGTGGTGGTGGGACAAACATGAAATAAACAGGCGATATAAAAATGCACAACAACAATGTATTGTACAATCGAAACAAAGGCCAGCAAAAAAAATAAAAATGATAAAAAAAAAATAAACCTGAAAGCTGAAGTTGAGGTGGCAGAAGAAGTTGATGAAGTAGCTACGGAACTCTCGGCCAACAACATTTCATTGTCAGTTCAGAGTTCTGAATTCCCATTCACATTCCCGTACACCCGTGCACCCGCGCACCCGTGTTTTCTGTTCTGTTTGTGCTTTGTTTAATATTTTCAGACTCTGTCAAAAAGTTCGGATACTTGCCCGAAAGCCTAGCAAATTTATTTACTATCATGTCCGCCAATGAGCCGGCTAAATGGCTGCCGGGCATGTCCACTTTCAGAGGGAACTTTACATTTTTAAAAAACCCAAGATTCCATGCATATTTCTCCAACAGTTTCCAGACGTTTGCATTGCCCGGTGTAACTCCAAATGTTGCCAATGAAAATGCCTTGAGAAAAGGTTATACCCGGCATTGCCATCAACTATATAGTATAAATATATGAGGGTATTTAGCGCTCGTTATGCGCCAATCGGTGGGAAAGTTTGTCTTGTTATTTATTGAATTTGGCACACAATTGCTGGGGCTTATTTTCACTCCCGCACTTTCACATTCAATTGCTTCCTTGCGAAACTTATGAAATTCATTCCTAGCGAGGGAAATGTCAAAGTTTTCTTTCCTCCTGCTCGGCGCGGTGCGGCGCGGCTCGGCTCCGTTTGGTATCGTTTTGTTTTGCCGGGAAAAATAAGTGCCAATGGTAGTCGCATTACGCAAAACACCCAGTTCTCCGCTCTGGGACATTACGTATACGCAGAGTGTGCCCCCGACTGGCGTTCGATATTGGAAATGCATGTGGGAAGGCGCCTCTGTCTGTTTATTTTGATACAAAACAATTCTGTTGCTTAGCAAAGCCACCCCCAGCACCGCAAACAGCCGAGTGGGAATCCCCCCTAGCCCAGCTGCTTTGTATGCAAATGAGATGAAATGAAATGATATTCCTCATGATATGTCATTAATGAGCGGAACTATTTATCGCCCCCGAGCCCCGCACTCTTGTGCCTGCCAAACGGCAATTAATTGAACCAAATTTGTAACCAATAATAGTGAAAACAATTAGGAGCGTTTGTCAAGGCAGGATATTCCCAAAAGGACCAACCTAAGTCGTTCGTTTAGGTTTATATCCTAGGTATTTGCCCAAATAATTACATTTTCGTCGCAAAATGATATTAGTCTATAAAAATATCTCTTCGACCTTTATATCTACTGCTTTTTTGTCTACTGAATTCATTGATATATACTTTTTTAAAGAAAAATCAAAGTTCTTGAGCCTAGCGATTTAAAATATGTTAAAATTAATGTTGGGAACCATTACAGATTCATAACATTCAATTCAGAGTCCAAAATACATATATATTATATGCTAGTATGGATGTAAAACTTCGGGGATTGGGTGTACCATTAAGGAGTAATTGTGTTTCGAAAATGCAGAGATTGGACAAAAATTAGACATATAAAAAATCTGTAAAAACTTGTTATAGTTTATGCTGCAAGAAATATTCTTTTAAATTTTATTTTAAAAGAATTGACAGGCTTTTATGTACGCAAAACAGGCAATGTCCATTTACAAATTCAAATTTTTCCGGGACCTTTTCCGACTTAGTGGCAACACTTTAAGAGGTTTTTCCATTACGGAGGCAACCCGAAACATAAAAATCGACTTATCGATAATCAGCAGCAAATGGTGGTAAAGACTTATCGATTCCAAATTCAAAAACTCAATTCGGATATTTATTTTCTTTCTGTTACACCCAATTAAAAACTCGATTGAAAATACAAGATCTTTAATTGTATTTGTCTTTATTTGAAATCGATTTTAATCAATCGCTATGTGGTTTATACATATATAATTTTTCGACTATAATTTCATTTAAATATTACGGCTGTTGCGTGAATGCTTAATCAATAGGTTTAAAATAAATTCATTAACAATTCGTTTTAACAAAATAGGGTTTGTTCATCGATATATCTGATAATACGTGTATGTAATTAGGATAAATAATTGGAACTTGCTGAAAGTCAATTCATGGAAATTCAGTATAAACCTTTTTCCCCATACGAATATCTATATATTTAAATATACCGCCTGATCTGATGGTATATTGTCTTTACTTAAAATGTATTCGGCGAATTTTAATTCATGTTTAGCTGGATTCCAAATTCTCAAAAGTAATCAATCAACAAAGTCAAGGAATTGCAAAAAAGTAGTGTGAATGAATTAAACAAAAGTAAATCAACGTTGGGTTCTTCCTGTGTGCCTCTGTGGGTGTTGCGGTCTTGATTTAGCCCTAAACGATTGGCTTTAGATAAGTTTTTGAAACTCTTTATACTTTGGTATAATATTTCGTAATCGTAATGATTAATGATGAAAAAAAAAACAAAAAGATTGCGTAATCCTAGTGAAAGTATTCGTTACTGTAGCTACGAAATTGGAAAAGGCTGTGATGTTTTGTTAGTTTTAGTATTTTGGTTGATCTAATACCACTTTCGTATCGTTGTTTCTTGTGTTATTTTTTGTTAGTCTCGTAACTACATGGGTCTTACGTTTGGGGTCAGGGAGAGTGATCGAAATCGGGGAATTAAAAGTCTGTTGTGCTAGCTTATGAACAAAGAGTCATTTTGGTTGCCGCTGCTCCACGATATCCATCTTCATTTAGATACTCCATTTACGGGGGTTGGATCCTATATACTCGTATGCATTCTATATCGAGGTGCAAAAAATTGACCACGCCGTCTAAACGTCGATCACGCTGTCGTTCTTCTTCATCTCCATCATGTGGGTCTGCTTGAGCTTCTCCTGCATCTGGGTCAGCATGTCCTGCATGCGCCGGATCTCCTCGTCCTTCTGCAGGAGCAGCCGGTCGGTCTCCGAGATGGCGGCATCGAAGCCATTCGTCGAACTAATCGAGTCCCGCTTCAACTTTCCGCGCTCGCGCAGCGCGTGCTGCGATATCTGCGAGATGCACTGCGCCCGGAAGTTTTCGTAGTGAACATCCTGCAAAAAACATGTTTTTTGATCTCAAAAAGTTCTTATTTTATGCGGGCCCAGGTCTTACCTGTGTGGTATCCTTGAGGTCCTGCATGTGCGTGGATATCAAGAAGGTGCGCAGCTTGATGAAGTCACTGTGCTCGGGATCCTCCACATTGACCACGCCCCAAGGATACTGCCGGCCGCGCACCTTCTTCCCGGCCACCTCCAATATGGTGTTGCTCCCAACGACGGCAAACGGGATGGAGGCCTTCAGTTCGCGGTCCTGCTGCTTGAAGTCCTCGTCCTCGTCGGAGTCGCACTCGGGGAACTGGTACAGCTGTATGTGATTGTCCTCGAGATCCTGCAGGATGCGCTCCTTCAGCTTGCGCACCTCCTGCTTGTTCAGGCAGTCGGCCTTCCCAATCACCAGCACGATGTTCACCTTGCGGTGCAGTCGCCGGATCAGGTCTAAGTCCATCTGTCGTAGACTGCAAGAGGCAAGTTGTACATTAATATTGGAGTCTTTATATACTTTAAGCTTTGGCAAGGAAACAAATCAGGAAACAAATCCCTTATCCGGGAGACTCACCTGTGACCCCATGGAGGCACAAAGTAGAGGCAGCAGTGCACCCGATTGTCCTGGATGTTGCGGCGATTGAGGCCACTCTCGTCCGTGAAATACTGACGGAACTGCTCATCGATGTACTGGGTGCACACCCGCCAGCTGTCCTCGCAGTTGATGGCATCCCCGAATCCCGGGGTGTCCACCACCGTCAGTCGCAACCGCACGCCCCGCTCCTCGATGTCCATCGTCTTCTTCTCCACCTTGGTGGTCTTCTCGATCCGCTCCTCGACATTGGGCATCTGTCGGTTCTTGTAGAGATCGCCCAGAAAGAGGCTGTTGATCAGGGTGGACTTGCCCAGCCCGGACTCGCCCACGACCATCAGGGTGAACTCGAAGCCCCGCTTCACCGACTTCCGGTGCACCTGCTCCGGCAAAGTGGCAAAGCCTATGTAGTCCCGGTCCTTGTCGAACGAGGGAGTCTTAGCTGCAGAGAAAAACAAAGTAATTTAGTTATATTTCCTGCCATTTTCTAAGCTCAAATGCAAAATAATTATATCACAGCAGAGTAACCGTGTGTACCCGCAGGCCGCACACATTTTCTTTACAAGGGTGCAATTGCGAAACAATTGACGGATACTCGTAGAACAAAACGGGTTAATCGACCAAAGGACCTTGCTCTTGGGCCTGCATCTTGAAGGCTGAATGCAGATTCTTGAGGCAGCTTCATCGCCGTCTCATTAGGCAAATGAAATGGTGCAACGACTTGCGAGTGGAGTGTCACTCCAGGGGACACTCAAAGGGACAGGGATGGAATGGGTCTGGATGTCTTACACATGATGTCCTCTGTTGCTGCTGCTGCTGCTGCTTGCGAGCTTCCTTCTTCGTGGCTTATCTCCTTGGCCCCGGCCTGCTTTTCCGCTTTTCCAACGCTTTTCGTGTGTATACCGAACGAACGCCTACTTAAAACGTAATTCGCACTTTTCCTGCTCTTCGCTTGGCTATTGCTTTTCGGTTAGTTATCAGCAGTTTGGACACATTGTTACGTTTGTTTTTGTTGACAATTTGGCAGTTTGGTTGCTCTTGTTTGGTCAGCAGTCCGTTGGCAGTGCCAGTGGACAGCAAAAAAAAAATGAGTAGAAGTAAATCCCCGAGTTAGATGAACACTTTATTGTATTGTGGTGGAGCTGCAACTGGCGAGCTGCCCTAAAACCATCAAAATTTAATGGGCTAGCGCTCTCTCAGCGACACCCACACCCTGTTCGCCTCAAGGATGTGCTACATGAAGTGGCAACGCCGAAATGCAACTTTCCCCCGTACTGTCGTCCACCGTGAAATAGAGAGTGTCTGGGCGTGCTCACGGCGCTTGCGCCCTGACTGAAGGGCTAAAAACTACCATTAGCCCGGAAAAGTGGGCCAGATGTTACGTGGCTCCGGTGGAAGTTACAGGAGTAACAGTCGGCCAACAAGGTTGCCGGAGTTTTTACATATTCAAAATTGTCCATGTAAAAATTTGATTTTTTAGAGAATACAAATAAACTTTCTACATCTTATAGTTGGGATTGCAATCATAGGCAAACATAAGGATCTGAGCTAAGACATTCCACATTTTCTTGAACATTTTCTCATTTAAATGCTTTACCAAATTTAGTTTCCAGGAAACCCGATCCGTTTGGTAAATATTTACCTTCCGTGCACTTTGTGCTTGGTTTCCTGTTGTCGCTGCTCAAGTTTCTTGCGTCATTTCGAAAACAAACTACGCTTCCTGCCCCTTTTTTTTGGGCGAAGGACGAGAAGTGTGGCAGCTCCGGCCGAGGCCACCCTCTGTTTCAGTGGCAGTGGCACCACCCACCCCGTTTTGCGTTTCGATGGATTTTTTGCGCGGCCGGGGGTGTCGCTCGGTCGCATGCATTGTTACCGCTCACGTTTCGCCTCAACCTCCGACCCGTCCGGCGTTTAATCGAGTTCCAGCCGGCGGCTCTGCCTCATCCCTCCCCGCCAAGGCCAAGGAATTGCAGTCCCCGGCACGGGGTGACACCCTCCTCGCCTGCATGCAGACGCTCAACCCCCGAGAAGGACTTAAAAATGCCAGGGCAGTTCTGCACTCGGGGCAACAGAATTTAGCCAATTTCAATCACGGCATTTAGATGATTCAACGCCAGAGAAGATTTCTCAACTGCATTCCCAAAACTCGGAGGATTGCGCCTAATATTGGGGCGTTAGAAGATTATTGAAATGTTTTCCCAAACCAGGACAGTTCTGCACTCGGGGTAACCACGGTAGAATTTATAGTGCTTAAAGCAAGGAACGAATTTTTAACTGCCTTTCCAAATCTCTAAATATTACACCTAATTTAGAGATTATTGATGATTTCCCAAATACCAGGGCAGCTCTTCTCCCGGGACAACAATCACAGCACTTAGATAATTCAACGCAAGGGAAGTTCTCATCATTGCATTCCAATATCTCTAAAGAATAGTTCTATTATATTTTCTTCCAATAATAGAGTTCTCAGATAGTTAAAGAGTTCTCAGATAGAAGAAAATTATTTAAATATTGCTACCTAATTAAAATCACACCGACTTTTAGATGGTTTATAACAAGAGAAGATTTCTTAGACCCTATATTTTAGACGAACAATCCTACGAAAATTGTATAATTTCAATAGTTAAAAGAGTTATTTTTTACCCAAAAAAAAGGGTTAGGTTTATTGTGCTAAGAATTTAACTTAAACTAAGTTTTAAATATTGAATATTTGCAATATGTTTTAAACCTTTCCAAAACAAACATTCAAACGTTTCGCTAAATAAAAAACGATTCCACCACATAGGGAAAGTATAGAACCCCTTAAAATTCTGATAAAGGAGCTTTAAATATTTATCTCCCGCCAACACTCTTCACTTGCGTAAACTTTGTGTAATTGTTGCGAATTGTTGGGTGCAAACATTCGCTGAACTTGCTTCCCAAGATGTTTGTGCGAGCTATCTTGCCGGATCAGTATCTGCATCTGTGCATCTGTATCTGGGGGCATGCTCGTATCTGCATCTGTGGGATAAATGTGCGAAATCGGGCCCAGACCACAAAAAGCGGCTAATGAGCGCATTGACTTGACTTGACTCGAAGATTGTGTTATGTAAACAAACGAGGGTTATGGGGAGGCAACAGATACACTGGGGAATACTTTGTGGAAAAGGTTATAATAAAGCAACCAAAATCCTAAGTCAATAATTTGAGATTATTATCATTTTTGTAGATAGTCAGATAGCCAAGCTACTAAACACTTTTGCGTGAGTTTCACTACCTTAAATAATAGCCCTATAATTGTAATAACAATTATGGTTATTTATCTTTACACGATATGATAACCCAAAGATATTAATAACCCATAGGCACGCTATTGCTGGCTCATCTCAAGATTTTACTGCTTGTAAAGATGTCAAAAATCGGAAACTGAAAATCCCCCAAACGAAATCGAAATGGTGTGAAGAATGTGAAGAGTTCTTCGAACTCGCCTTCACCTGCCAGTGCTCCTCAGGCTCCTAATAGCTTCACCCACTATTAGGCACATAAAACTTCCCACTTCCTAGCCATCCATTCATCTATCCATGCATCCATCCAGCCAGCCACCCACCCACACGAACCGAGCGTATAGTATCTGAGCTCTCAATCCGATAAATCAGCCGCGTCTGGAGAGCCGGACGGACCCTCTGTTTCGGTTTCTAGATTTTATTATTCCGTCTGCTGGCTGTGATCCCATTTGAGATCTTTATCGCGACTGCTTATTGTCGGTTGTTTATCCCAAAGAGCTTTTCTGTGGGCGTTGCAGTTTCCATCTTGCCCCAGCCCCCGATTTTCCCTTTGACATGGTTCATTGACTGGACCGCTCGCTGTCATAGTCATTATTAAATTGTTCGGGTCGTTGGAGGTCCGAGATGCACCTCGAGAAAAGCTTGGGTAAATGCCGCTGTAATTGATTAACATTTTTCCTTCTAAAGGCTTTCACAAAGAGATTTTGGGCAGTACTGCAAGTGCTAGAGCTGCTTTGAATATTATTCTAAAACATTGATAAATATTATAATATTCGGGTCGTTGGAGTTACAAAATGCACCTTGAAAATATCTTATAACAATGGCTCTAAAATTATATAAAATTTAAATTCTTTGAGCCATATTCAACTGCAAGTTTTAATCTTATAAGTAATACTGCAAGTTCTAGACATCCTTTTAATTATTATTATAAAACATTGCTTTCTAAGACAGTCTGTGTTCGAAGAAAACCTTGTGAAAATATCCTAGAATTGTTTAAAATTGGAAATTTATAGGCATCTTCCAGTCTAAATTGTAAGCTGAGAAGCAGTACTAAAAGTTCTAGACCTCCTCCAATTATTAATCTAAAACATTGCTTTATAAGGCAGTCATTATTATATTTCTCAAAGAAAACCTTGTGAAAATGCATCTAGAATTGATTACAATTGGATATATTATAGACATTTCCAAGTGCAAATTATAAGCTGAGAAGTACTACTAAAAGTTCTAGTATTATAAGCCATTGTTTTGTTATTAAAATGCTCCTAAAAAGCTTCTCATAATCAGTACTGCAAGTGCGAGACTATTTCATATGACCTATTACTGTGAAACATTATTTAATAAGATATTTGTATCCGTTTTTTTGTACAAGAGTAACTGGGGCCCCAGACAAATCCCCAATGAAGAGTGGCAACTCGAGACTGAGATTGGGGAACAGCGGGTGTCAGGCACTTGAGCACTCGTTCACTTATCGTTCGATCGCAATTGCCGACAAATGGCCTGGGAAATGGTTTTCCGTGCCCTCGACACATGATCTCCCCCATTGGCATTATGACAGACCATTTAACACATGGCGACACATCAATTTCAATCTCGGCCGCTAGCTCCTACCGGGCCAACTTCTCGATTTCATTTCAATTAAGTTCAATTCGAGCTCTGCAGCTTGCAGTTCGCCCAGGCCGCGGGATGTCCTAAGAAACTAAAGGGTATCACTCGGAAGAGGATCGGAACTTCAGGGGAGAGCTTTAAGCTATTACGTCGGGAAGCTTCAAGTTAAAAGTTCGTAATAGTGCGTCTACTTATGGGTATTACTGGAAGTGGAAGACGTTACCCGTAAGCTAGGGCATGCAAACCGTCGGTACGTCCTCGGTGGCTGTTATACGCTTCGGAATCTACGCATCTTGTTCTCGACGGAGTTCGAGTGGCTTGTTGAACGCCCGAGTGCCCAGAAGACTGCGCAAGAACGACAAGTCGCCGTCTTCCAGCGGGGGGAGAAGCTGCACCGCTGCAGAGCTGCAGACTTGAAGTGGCCCTCGATGCAGCCATTGAACGTGCATCGGCATTGGGTTTCTTGGCCTCTTCATTATTGTTTTTGCGCCAACCCAACAGCCCAACCCAACCCAGTTAGGCCAAAGTAACATAAAATAAAGTAGGTACATACTCTCGTACACCCAAGCGAGCTGACTCGCGGAAACTGTTTGGGAAAAGGCGCAGCCATCAGTCAAGGGAAATTCAAGAGTACCTTTTGTTGCTGGCACTTAGCGAGGCTGCACTGTAAATAGTCGCCCATCCAAGGGCATTCGTTGTTCCATAAATAGTTGCCTTCTCCTCCTCCTTCTCCCGATTCCCGATTCCCGACTGCCTGGCTAAAAACTTTCAAAACAATTGACGGCATTTGAAGTAGCTGCCCAAGTTCGCTCCACCACACCCATCAGCACCCATTCCCCCGGCCAGGCATCCCAGGAAAAATTCCGGCATTCAAACCAATCCGATCCGTTTCGATCCGTCTCGATTTCGATCCCATTTCGGAATGCAGCTGGAGAAATGTTTACATTGGCGGAACTTCAGAGTCCGAGTCATGTGCCTTGGGGCTCTTGAGGTTTCATCACAGTTTTTTGGGCAATATTTGCGGGCTATTCTTAGTAATCAAATTGAATTTTTGCCCAAACTTTGCCTGGGTAAAGTACAACTTAGCCAGCAAGAAACTTGAGATTGTTTTACCCGTAAAAACATTATTATTTCCCTGCCCATGTCAATGGCTCGACGTCTAGAAAACTTTGATCTTTGAAACGACATAGCAGCCCTTCAAAGTCGTGCCCCTGCCCCCACGCGATTCACACTCGGATTCTATATTTAAACGTAACCCCAAACCGGAATCTGTGCCACTGCAGTTGCTGTGCCCGCGGGGCATTTAACCCCTTTTTGGGCCGAACACAAGATTTGACAGCTTTATGCACTGATTTCCCTAATTGCTATGAAAATTCCACACTGCCGGGGGGCATGGGCATGGGCATATTTATATTGCCCACGAATCAGCCCCCGCATTGGAACAATAGTACGTGGAGAGCATATAGCACATACCATATAGTATAGCATATACTCGTAAATGGGGACAGCGGCAACAAAAGCAGAGACAGCAGGCAGGAACATGTGTATTCATTTGCCATAACAATGAAGTTCTGCCTCCTAATGAGTTTTTAAACGCTAAGCTGAGGCATTTTTGATTGCAAGCAACAAACGACAGTCCAGCGCTGCGAATTACTCGCATTGAGTCATTGAGAAAGCATTTTCATGCTGGCAATTCATTGGGCGGTTACAATCGTGGGGCGTTAATGTAAACACAATAGAACACCTTTTGCAATGAGCCAAGTAACATGTTTATTTTAAACTTTGTTTATCTTATCGGGCGATGTGGTTTTGCGGGCTCTATTTCATTGTTATTGCTAGTATTCGGAACTATTGATAAAAGTAGGTACTTCCATGGCTGTCTATGCTGACAAACGTTTTGAGATCACAATAACTAGTAGAGATACTTGAATATAATCATATTACAAAGATATTACAGATCTTGCAGGTCTAGAAATTTATGTCTTTGTTTGTTTAAGAACGATAGATGGTTTTTGGTTGTTATTTCCATTGTTATGGACAAGATTCAGAACTATTGACAGAGGTGAGTTGACTCAGTAATTCCCTGGTTATGAATACCCATAAATAGTTTGAGATCCCCATAATTAGTACTTAGATACATTAATATCTTGCAAGTCTAGAAATGAATTCATTTGTTGGCTTAATAGCAATACATTTTCTTCTCATATGTTAATAGTTTCCCCTTGGTAGCATTCATTCTCCGAGTGTACCATTGTCTCGATCTTGGCCTTCTTGAGGTTGCTGGCCCAAAGGGAGTCCCGGGGCCTATCAAATGGCCCGCTGGCGGCGTTTAAGGCCAACAAACAACCGGTAACAGCGGCAACAACGGACGACACAAATGCTCATCGGGCACTAACGACATGTCAACCTGGAGGCCCGTTCGCTGCGGTCACGTTGCCACCGATAGTGCCCCCAAACCCCAAGCCCAGCCTTACCTTCCAAAGACACCGATCTGCAATTGGGTGCGGCCAACTGCAAACCACGGGCAGCGAGCACATTAAATAGAAAACAAAAAGCAAGGTCTACGCCTACCAAAAACGGTCCCCCTCCAAAAAGCAAAACCGGGCAAAAAACAAAAAAGCCAGCGAGGCGAAAGCGAGGCAGCAAAAAATGGGAAAGGAAGCTTGAACGGAGTGACTTTCCCAAGTCGGAAAACGGTGGCCAGCCAATTTTCTTGTCAGCTGCAAACAAAACAAAACACAGCAGGCCAGAGCTGCGGGAAAAGGTCCCAATCGCAGATCGTTGGGGCAGAGTTTTCCATTTACCAGATGCAATCGCGCCAAAGGTAGTGCTCAATAGAATTTATTTGTAATAGTTTGGCTAACTTAAAAGTTTAGTTGCGGATTAGGCATACAAGTAGCTCGAAATAAAGAGCTATAAAATAATAGTCGACTGAACAAGTCTTGAATATTTTATAGCTGATAGGAAACTGAACATTTCTGAATAGGCAATTACTTTTTCTCTATTTATTATAGGTTCCAAAATCTAGGCGTCTTTACGGACAAACGGACGTGGCTAGATTGATTCGGCTGCGGATCAAGAATAGATATAGCTTATGGGGTGGAAAAAGCTTGTATATTATTTGTATATTATTTCTAAGAATCAGATATAAATAGATTTTATAGGACTAGTCTTGAACAAAGATTACGAGATTACTTCAAATAAAATGGTTTAGAATCAAGTGAGCCTAAAAGAGTTGTAAATATTACTAACATATATTTTGTTTAAAGTTGATAGTACCCTGGAGTAGTAAAATAAAAGTTATCAGACAGTGTGGCCATCTTCTAAGCCTAGTTTTGGGTAAATTCCTCGAAATAAAGTGGCCTTAAAACAAGTGAATCATAAAATCAAATACATATTTGTATGCTCTATATATTTTGTTTACAAAACGATAAGGAATCTGGAATGGCAAACAAGAGTTTTCCCTGGAACTCTAGCTTATCGATCCGCGAGTGTCGTGGCAAAAAAATAAACAAATATTGCAAATGCCTTTGACAACTTTTGTTCGAGTGCTTTGCAACCCTTTGTGGCACCCTCTCGCTGGGATTTACTTACGTTTGGGGTAGAGGGTAGGTCGGCTTTTGGCTGCCTCAATGCCGTTGCTGTTGGTGGTGTTGCTGCTGATGCTGGTGCTGTTGCCGGTGCTGCTGTTGAGGCTGCTGATGGCATTGGCCACCACACTGCCACCGGTGACACCAACCATGGAAGGCGGCTGGCTGAGGGGCAGGGGCGGAGGTGGCGGCTGGTGCTTCATCGACGGCGGCACGGATGAGGGCCCATTGGCGCCGGTGCCGCCGTAGAGGCGTCGCTGCTGTAGAAACGCCGTCTTGTTGCCGGTTGCCGGTTGCCTTTCGGTAGGGTTCGCTGCAAGTTGGGCCCGAGTGCGGTTACTGCAGCACCATCAATGCATGCGAGTGAGTGCAGTGAGTGCAGTGTGTGCCTCGACTGCTGTTCACGCTTTTCACGCTTTTCACGCCTCTCGCGGCCTAGACACGGAAATGGAAAGGTGGGAGAAAAAGAGTTGCAACATTAGGGCAACGCACAGGAGCACATTTCCACACATCACGAAACAAAAAGTTGTGGAAAAAACATATGACCACACACCACTGCTGCTGCTGCTGCTGCTGCTGCTGCACTTCTGCACAGGAAGAAACACACAAGCTCGAGAGCGAGCTTTCAAATTACCCAACACACATTAGCGTGGGTGTTTTAATTATAGAAATCGTCTTTTTGCATTATCCAGTTAGTCAGTGGGGCAGAAAGCCAGCATTACTTGGCATTAGCATGACGAATAATTGCACAATTTGTGGTTATTGTTGGAAATCGGTAAAACAAAATTATCATTTTGGTTTAGAAATGGTTTGAAAAGTTACCCAAAGAATTTATCACTGCAATATTAGAAACATCTTTAACGTTTTTCTTGAGAAATTCTAGAGTTTTTACTCATTGATGAATCAAAAACTTCTCCAATTTTTTGGTGGCTTATAATTCTTACAATATAATAATACTTTAACATGAAATTTAATTTTCTTGGGTGAATTGCCATATCTAATATTTTCCAGTCTTTAAAAATCTTCTTGATGTCTTACGATATCTTACAAAAATAGTAATATCTTCGAAATTACAATACATTTCCAGACTTTATGCCTAGCCCCACTAGTTTCTCTAAGAAATTTTAGAATTTTTATCCATTGAGTAATCAAAAACTTATTTCAACATAAATTTTAAAATCTTGTAGAAAAAATGTTAATATTTTACAAATTACAATACATCTTCCAATTTGTATGCCGAGACCAACTAGTTTCCATTACTGGGACTCAATTTTCTTGTATAGTCTGCTCACAATTTTGCAACCCTTTGGGGCACCCCCCGATTTCCCGCAGTGTGGCCAACAGTTAATTATTCTGCAAAGCTTATCTGCCGCTTATCTCACGGACAAACATGAATTAGCGAAGTACGACAGAAGTAAACACAAGAGCAGCGTATTTATTGACTTTTAGGGTTTCCGCCTGTCGGCGAGGAAAAGCGCATTTCCCAAGGAAAACCAGCGATGCAGCTGCTTCACCTTGACCTACACGAGAGCTCCACCTCAGGCGAGCGATGCCCGCGCAGGCCACTCAATTACTATCAATTATTTACGAAAGTATGTTGGAAAAAAATCTAAAAAAAATAAACAACACACCACACACACCTTTGCGCTTAAGTTACTATCTATTTTTGTTGTTGCACGCACTTTGTTATTAACTATTTCCGCTGCAAAGCGAGCGGGAAGCTTCAATTAGGGGGATGCCAGTGGGCGGGCGATCGGAGATTGCTTTCAATGAGAACCGAGCAAAATGCGTTTCTATTCGATCACAATTTCTGCGAAGCTAAAGCTCGGGCATCGGCAGGCTTTTCGATTTCTGGAACGACGCAAGACAAGCTGCCTTTCTCGGCGCGCGAACGAATTTCGAATGAATGAGTGGTGGGAGCGGCAGTGTGACCGCGCAAAGAGTGGCCAAATATGCCAGCTCTTGCTTGTGCCACAGCGTTTTGGTATTTATTTCGGTAGATACCCAAGGAGTACCATATGGTTGATGGCGTCAAAGCGGGTTTTTTGAATTATGTAAAATGTAAAAAGCGGGAAAACTCGGAAAAAAACAAGAAGAATTTAACACCTTTTTGCAAATCATAGATTTGGAATAGGTCCGCTGAGTTAAAAAACCGGCAAGTTTAATCAATCTACAGATTGGCTAAGTTCCAATGAGATTTTTAAGATTTATTAGGTTAATAAACATTATTTGAGGCATGAAATTCCCGACATCATTTTAAAATTATTACAATTGATTTAGTGATAAAATTTTCAAATTTAATTGTGCAGATTCTTTTGTATAGCAATAAAAATTCCCTATTTGTTAGGATGTCAAATTAGATCATTTTTCTGCCGTTCCATTTCAGCTTTAAATTGAATTCAAAAGTGTAAAGAGCAAACTCATAAAAACGCGGATTTAATATCAAAATTTGAGAGAAATTTAAATTTTCCTTGAATTTCTAATATAAAACAATAGATAGAGTGGTTAGGGCTTAAGCTGATTTGATAATTTCTCGATTTCATGGAAAATTATTTTAAAATTACAAATTGTTTTGGTAAAAGGTTTTTGAATTTTTGCATGCAGAGATAGGACAGGTACTCGTATTTCCTTGACCGCAGCCTTGGTTTGGAAAATTGGCAACCAATAATTGGCGAATTTCCCTTGTAATTAAGTGTCAAAAAATGACCCCGCAAAAAGGTGTTCAAATTCAGTTTACAGGGACATGGATTTCCTTGACCGCGACCTTCGGCTGCAAATTGAGGGCCATGCAAACGACCCCTTGACTTGCGGCTTGTGGCCAGGTGACCTCCGACCCTTCCAACTGCCCTGCATCCCAACGACCCGACCCGTGTGGCTCTCAAACTGGTGGGCAGCGAAACGGAAACGGAATCCCATTCAGATCCACCATCAGTTTCAGTTTCAGTTTCAGTTTCTGCCGCAGACTTCGGTTTCAGTTTTCGGATTCAGTCGAACTCAAACGGCGCTGGCAATCGGACGCGTTTTCGAAACCCGCTCTCCGCTCGTCAGTCTTGTGTTATATCTGGCGTTTGGCTTTCCTTTCCTTCGACCAAAAAAAAAAGTGTAAGCCACCGGATAAATATCTCAAGTCCATAAGATTTTAAATGACCAAAAACTGCCACCGGGTCGCGAGTTTTTAAGGCTAATTTAGGCGCCAGCGTGGGCGTCAAGAGAAACTATCCCCGAAAAAAGTGACGCTAAAACAAAAAACGGATTTGTTTGGCTTTCTGCTTGGATTTTTGGTTGGCATTCGGTGTTTGTTTTTTGTTTGTTTGGTGCGTGTGTGGACAAAAGAAATTGAAGCCCGGCGATGGCAGAGCCAGCGGCCCGGAACAATGAAAGTTGATTGAATATTTTATGCAAATTTCCATTGCAGAACAGCAACAGCACCGACAGCACAGAGAAAAAACCGCACTCGAAATTGCTGGCTGGCCAAAAAAACAGGAAATCGCAAGAAATCAGGCAATAACAGGTAACTAACCACTAACTGCAGGCACCCGTTCGGACGTGGGAAAGTTGAAGATCAAGGCCACTTGGGTGGCTCATTTGCAGCAGTGGGCGGCGGCCTTGGGTGCCCTGGATGCCCTAGGTTTTCAGTGCCAGTGCCAGTGCCAAGGTGAAGGTCGTTGCAGGCGAATGTCGGCGCTCTTGCAGTGGCTTTGTTGTTATATAAACACCCCCCAACCCTGCAGCCTCCCAGCTAGCACGGCTCCCCTGGCAGGCTCCCTCCTTGAATTTTGGCTCACTAACCCAGTGCGCATGTCGTCCTCCCATCCCGGCGGCCTTCGCGGGAAAAACACCTCCCGATGGCACAGCCATGGCCAGCAGATTGGCCACAGAGCCACAGTCACAGAGATCCCTGCACTCAGAATTCACTTTTACAGGGATCTGTATTGGCATTACGATACAATTTGGTGTCAATTTCAATTGGAACCAAGGAATCCAAAAACAAGATGGATAATACTTGAGTTTGGAACCAAAGAACCCTAAAACGAGATAGATAATACTTGATGAAATTACCAGACAATAGGGAAGACTCATTTCTTCATTGTCACAGATTCCTCATCTTCGAGTTGATCAGAATTTATTAAACCTTTTCTAAGAATAATTTTGCACTTTGAAAATCAAAAAACAAATGCCTAAAGTATGCAAATGTAAACTCTTTCTGTCATAATTCAATACCTGTAGAATATATTGAAACTCTAGAAATCAAAGCCTTCAAAACCTAATTTCAAGACCTAAATCTAAAACTAAATCGAAATTTCCTAAGACCTGCAGAAAGATTTTTATTTATGGTTAATATTGCCAACGTTTTTTAGTTACAAGAAACCTATTTTACGCCCACCTTCAGAAAGTGGTTACACTTTATTAACAAATTTCTCTTTAGGCACTATGGAAGTTCTATTTGTTTTAATCATTTGTTCTTGAAACGGTATAAGAAGTTGAGCAAAAGTATTTAGGTTTCCTCAGTCAATACGAGTATATATAACATAACCATCAGCTCCTTGTCATGATCTATTTAAATTTATAAACTAAATTATATAAATTCCCTGGAAACTTGATTCCCTTCTTATGCTGTGCCTCCCCCTTTTAGGATTTCTACAAGTCACTGATTCCAAACTCTATAAAATGCACTCTACTTTGAGCACAACCTTTGTTATGGCTTTGGCGTGGGACTATTTGCGTGACCGCCGCTGTGCCGCCCCCTTTGGCGGGGCGGACTTAGCATTGAACTTGACAGTGGCGGCGGGCCGCCGCGGGGGTTGGCCCGTGGGCCTGTCGAAGGCCTAACCAGTGCCGTCCGCTTTCGGAGCGCCGTGGTAACAAGGTTAGTGGGTTAACTGGCCTGCTCCACTCCCGTTGCCACTCTGCCGCTCTGCCGCTCTGCCACTCTGCCACTTGGCCACTTTTCACCGCGCCCGGATTCAGAGACGCTGACTGGGCCCGGGCAAACCCGTTACCATTAACCCGCCGATCGGCTTTGGCATTTCTGTGACCATTAAAAGCCACTTACACTCGCAGTCGCACTCGCCCGCTTACTTTCCATGCTAATCAAAAAATTGAAAATTGAAGCCCAAAATAAGCGGGGCGAGCGATTGAAGAAATTTGTGTTTGCCCGCCTTGTCTGGGTCTGTTTGTTCGGGCCACTGCAGTTTTTGGCCGGGAATCTGAAGGCCTGGAAGTGGCACAGCCACTAGTTCGATGGATCGCTCCACCAGAGAAACTGAGCCACTCGAATGCGGCGGCGATTTCTTGGCCACCAGAGAAAACAAACTCCTGCCACTTTCAGGGGATTCCTATTAGTTTGCTTTGATATATTCTTGGGTCCTTCATAAGCTCAGGGATTTGTTTTTAGATTACTTATAAGGTGAAGAGATTCGTAGAGCAAACAATCCAGTAAAACTCTTTCATGGGCTTGTTTCCAGAATTTATTTAACATGTTTACCATGTAATACATTTCGAGCTGGCTTGCTTTCATAAAAGGTTCTTGAAAAAATCAAGGCTAATATAAGTTAAATTGAAATTATTTGAAACAATTAGTCTTAACTTCCAACTTTTGGCATTTCGGACATCAAAATCTCTAAAATTAAGCAAAATATGATGGAGTACGAGTTAAAGAGTGCAAAATGTTTGTTAATTTCGCAGTTGGAAACTTTATTTACACCCAAAAACCATATTATTTGTTGCAATATTCCCCGGACTTAGTTTATTATTAAGTGTAGTCTGTACAGCATATTTAATGTACTATAACAACACAGGGGTAGCAAATATTTAAAATAAACCAAGCCGCACTGTTTAGTATTGTTTTCTTGCAGTGCGCCTGGCTGGCAAGTGCGAAGCAGTTAAATGAATGATTAGTTTGTAAACGCTTGACTTATGGGATTGCCAATTTCCAAACAAGTTTGAGGCTTGAAGCGAAAGAGTCGTAAAATGGCTTCAACGATTTTGGGTGAAAAGAGGAGGCTCTGGTTGTTAGCTGATTGATTTATTAGGCGGCATTCAAGAAGAAATGCAACAAGCCAGGCGAAAATAGATGTTTTAGCTTTCATTTAAAGACACGACCGCAAGTGCTCTGCAAGTTAACTTCTGGTAGGAGCTCAAGACAAATGAAAGCTTTGTTTCTTGAACCAATTCCAAGCCCATGAGTCATTGCCAAAGATCGAACGATCCGAAGCAAAGAACAAGCTCCAACGACCAATTCCTCTTCGACTTGAGTCTTTGGACTCGAAAAAGGTTCGATGACTTGCTCCGTGAATTGCATTTCGAGTCGCATTTAACATACAAATGACGGACGACGGCTTGACGGATGTTCGGGTGGACAAACTGGCGGCCTGACGGCCTGACGGACTGACGGACTGACAGACTGAAAAAAAAAACTGACAAAACGTGCCAGGTGGGGGCATGCCAGCCACGCCACAATCCGATACGATCCAAACCGATCCAATCCAATCCAATCCGATCCGATAATTGCACCCAAAAGAGAGCGCTGGAAAATTGAAACTCTCGAAAGACAAAAAACAAACAAAAAATTGAAGGAAAAAACTGTGAAAAAGCCCGCGACGGGTTAAATGAAAACCAAAACAAAGTCATTAAACGCTGGAAAAAAACTGAAAACCCAAAAAAAATGAACGGAAAATTACCGAGCAATAATAGAAAGAGTTAAAAGAGCTGTTTTTTGCCCGAGTCGCTTTTCATTTTCACTTTCACTGGCGCGCTGGGGTAAAGGTGGGAAAAACTGGGAGGCACTCCAAATGGGAGTACATAGACTAATAGTCATGGTAATGGCAATATATACACTCGCATGTTTCGCTCTGATAAGTCGCTAAAAAGCCTGAAATCCAGCCAGCGGGAATTCACGGTTCTAAATGTTGGTCACAACTCGTTGCCTTCCAAATGACTCAGAGAGATGGCCCAAAAATAAACAAATATGCAAGTTAAATCAACAAATTAATTAGGGAGGGGATGGGCGAAAAAGCGGTTAAGTAAATAAGTTTAATACTAATTCCCAGAACTTGCTAATATAGTTGGGCTCTAGGGTTTTGGCAATCTGGAAATTTCTTGGATTCTCTGCGGGTTTTCTACGATTTTTAATAAATTTCATGAGAAACCATAAACTATCAAATTATCTTTATATAATTCTTAGGATTTATGCTAAGTTTTTCTAATATTATAAAACCTTTAAACAGATGAAACTTCTAAGATTCATAAACAAGAGAAATAATGAATATACTCATCTTAATCTCAGGCTATAAGCCTTAAAGCGAATTTGATTCGACTTTTCTTTAATTTAATACCTACGGGTGCAACAAATACCTGGAAAAATTAGATACTTTTAACAATCAGCTCATCAATGATTATGAAACCCCTAGAAGAAACTCTTCTGATAAATTATGGTTTCACTAGATCAATAAAGGGCACATATTTTCCCCTTACCCTAGAAACCGGCATGTCGATTCCCTTGTTTCTAGCACTGGGAGCCGAAGGAGCCAAGGGCTGCCCATGGCTGCACTAGATAATGCCTGTAGTTCACTTGATAACTTTAAAATGAGATGTACTGCCAAACTCCTCCTTGTGGTGCACGTGCTTAGATTAGCTTTTATTTTTGCTTGATTAATACAATTTGCTCTCTAAATATATCCCAAAATGAAGTCCTGGACCTGGATCTACGCAAAGACCTGTCCGGTTTTTTACTTGAATTTTTTGCCAAAGGTCAGTGCCTACAACTTCGCCGTCTGGCTGATCCAGTCGCGCAGCTTGGACACCCTTTCGTAGCCATCGGGAGCCGCTCTGCCGCATCCTCCGAGCACAAAACTGGCCACGCCCACCAACTCTCCTCCGTAGGTGGCCGGGCCGCCGGAGTCGCCGTTGCAGGCGCCCTTGTTGGAGGCATGCAACAGGCACATGGTGGTGTCGTACAACTGGCGCAGGTATCTGCGCTGACAGGTCTCCCTCGATATGTGCTTCACGTCCACGTACAGCAGATTGTTCGACAACGGGCCGCTCTGGTAGATGGCTCCCCAGCCGGAAATCACGACGGTGGCATCGTTCGGGGGATCGCTGCTGGCCAGCTTGATGGCAGCAACGTTCGAGCTGAAGCTGAGGTCCTTCTCCAGTCGCAGGACGGCCACATCGTAGCCGGTGCCCTTGTACGAGGGATTCACGTGCACGGCGGCCACGGGGACTCGCACTCCGCCACTGCTGAGGGTCAGGCTGCCCGCCTGGATGGACAGGTCACTGGCCGGGGTCCTGGGGGCCAAGGAGCAAGGGATTCATTAGGCTATGGGTTCAGATTATATCGGGTATTTCTACTCCAGATACTCCTGTTTTCGGCCCTAATTTCAGCACTATTATAAGCTCTTGTTGAGAATGATTTTCAGGAAATATAATAGACCAAAAACACCACAAGTACTCACACATTACTTCCCGACTTGACGCAATGGGCGGCTGTGAGGATGTAGTTCTTGGAGATGATCGACCCGCCGCAGATGTGGCTTCCACGCTTGCGCAGGGAAATCTGATGGGGAAACTGTCCGGCCTGGGCCCGAGTTCCGCCCACGATCCGCGGCTGGATTTCGGTATCGTTGGACCGCCTCTTGGCCAGGATTCCGCCCACGAAAAGGAGCAACAGAACTGCCCGAAGTGCCAGAGACATGTCTGAGAGTGATTGCGAGCTGCCAAAGGGGGCACCCACATATTTATGGACCCAGAAAGCTGAACCGGCAGCTCATCATCATTAGTTACCTGACATGTCAATGTCAAGGCAGTTATCGAACTTCAGCTCAACTTTGTTTTGGTTCCCTAATTGCAAGGGGATCTTGCGGGAGTTACTTAATATTTGTAGAAGCTTTGCTGATAAATGCCAAGCAAATAGGAAAACATATTCTTCTTGATACTGAAAGATACCTAAAGACTTCCAATCAATTGCGTAACATCGGCAAGCCAGGACTATAAAATAGCCCAGCTATCTGGCCGATATTTTGGAATTCCGAGTCATAAAGCTTGTGCCATTGAGGTCATAAATAAATTGGGTGTTTAGTTGGCGATTATTACGTTAACTGCTGCACAGACGGCACTATATAGTCCGTGCGGTGGCAATCGGATCGCTGCCGATCCTTATCCTTATCGAAATCGCCCAACTGACTCACGGCCGCAAAATAGAAAAGGCAATAATTATTTTGATAGTGCCTAGACAATATTCATTTGCGATTCTTATAAAATATCATTTATTTGGCACTCTTTCTAATAAATTACATTTTTTGTGAATCACATTTTGGAACGTGCTTTAAAATCGTGAAAATGGCTTCGCGCAACTTCGTGTAAGGAGCCGAGCCACTTCGGGCCCAGGGGCCATAAGGTGGGCCTCCCTGTTCTGTGATGTGTTTACTGTGTTTTCTCTTGAATCCTTAGACCAGCTGCTCCTGGATCCAATCCGCAAAGGCGGAAACGCGCACAAAGATGTCCGGGTAGCGGCTCCCGCAGGCTCCGACCACAAAGTTCGTCAATCCGATGAGCTTGTCGTTGTAAACCGCTCCGGCTCCTCCGTCGCCATGGCAAGTGCCCTCCTTGAGCTCGTGGGCCAGGCAGAAGCTGCTGTTGTCGTACTCGCTGTAGGCATCCGTGCAGGCCTCGTCCGCGGCAACCTTGAGCGACAGCTCCCTGATCTTGTAGGAGTTGGTGCCGTCCACGGTGCGGCCCCAGCCGGCCACAATGATCTCTGACCCGACGGCGGGCAGCTCGTCCTCGGCGGTGGCCAGCGAGATGGCCTTGATCCGCTCGGTGAAGACCAGAGGCGAGCTGAGCTCCACCACGGCCAGGTTGTACTTTGTGCCATAGTAGTTCGGGTGGATGACCGTGGAGGCCACGTAGGCGATCTTGCCGCTGGCGTACTGGTTGGTGGTTCCCACGCGGACCGACAGGCGGCTGGGATCAATCCTGCACAGGGATAAAGGTAGATTTTAGTGGAATATCTGTCAGGGAATGCTCCGAAAGAAACTATTTGGTATCACTGAAACCTCTAAAGACTCTTTAAAGTCTTATTGTTTACACTTTCAACTGGTATTAACTGGTAAATGCAGTACTATATTTATAATTCTCACATTTGGGTCTAAGAATATATCATGGTTTTATTTTAAGATGAAGAATCATAACAATGAAAAGTTCACTTAATGATTATCTCGCAGTGACAACACTTAACAGCAAGGTTCTCCGTCCGATAATTTCACACACTCCTTTTCACCGTCAACTTCGGATATCGATTCTCTTTTGTTCGAGACCTTCGCTTCACATATTCCCTTTTCAAATGAGCTATGGAGTGCCCACCGCTGCTTTACAGCTCAAGATTCTGTAGTTTCGGAAAGTCATTGAAAACGTTTGCAAATCACACGTTGGCCAAGCTTTCCATCACCTTTTCTATGCAATTTTTTAACACCTTTCCTACCACTTTTCACCACATTTTTTGCTGCTAAATACTTACACTTTTCCATCGCGGTGCAGGCAGTGGGCGGTGGTCAGGAGCTTTGTTTCCGACAGAATGCACGCACCACAAACGTGGGCATTGTCCACGCGCAGGGAGCCGGCGTAGGGCGTGTCATTGAGGCCCGCCTCCTCCCCGCCCATGATCCTCCCACTCGCCAAGGCCATGCCCACAAAGGTCAGGCAGACGGCTGCCAAAATCAGAGACTTCTGCATCTTTCCGCTTGGTTTTAGGTTCCGAATTTCAGGTTCAGCTGCCGCCGGCGGTTGAAATGGAAATGCCCGGCCCGGGGAGGCGACACTTTAAGTGGCCTGGAGCACAGTGAAGCCTTCCCTCCACGTTCCGGACCGTTTGACCAGGCCTTATCTTCGGCTTTGGGGCTCCACCGTAAAGTAAAGTAAATCTAATCTTATCGCCGCCATTTGCTGGGGAATTGGCCTCTCCGGCTGTCCAAATGCTTGTTGTGTCGCTTGTTATTACGCCGATGAATTGGCTTATAAATAGCTATATATTATAGATTTGCACGACAAGGGGACCCGCGATCCAGGCCCCTGACAAGACAATGTCATTCTTAAGAAAAGGGGGATGAGTAACCCCTCAATCGATGAGGATTATGAGTAATTTTTTGGGCCTAGAAGAGTCGCAAGTTTTGCCTAAAAATATGTATATAAAATTCTCTCTACAAGGCACACCAGATGCCTCTTAGTTTTATAATTATTGCTATAAACAAACCATTAATTAATGTCAAGTTATCGCTGAGAATCAGCCGAATCACAGGCTCTCCAAATTAGTGTTTCCTCGAAAATGTGTCCCTATCGATTGCTATCGCTACTAAGCTGATTGCACAAATTTAAGCCCTAAATTATAAAGCCAATCAGCAATAATTCATATTGTAAATCTTCCAGCAAGCCTTCGTAATCGTTATTGGATCATTAGTTGGCCATAATCCCTAAACTATTCCCAGGTTTCTCCGCACCTTTGAGCGGCGCCATGGGTCGTTATATGGACTCGATTTTTTTACGACCCGCAGTAAATTCTCGAAGGCAAAACACAGAATTGGAGGGATTACAAGCACACTTTATGCACGTGAAAAAAAAAATGTATAAAAAATTGGGGGTAATCCAAGGAAGAAGCGTTGGTTACACGGCGTTGGCCTCGATCCAGGCCTCGTAGTAGGACACACGGGCGGCCACATCCGGGTACTTGCTGCCGCAGTCGCCGAAGTGGAAACTGGTGATGCCCCTCAGCACCTGCTGGTCGTCGATCACCGCTGCACCGGCATCGCCGCGGCAGATGCCCTCCTTCTCCGCCCGGGACAGGCAGACCACGTGCTCGTAGCCAAATCCGGCGGCCAGCTCGCAGTACGGCTCGCTGAGGGTGTTGAAGTTGGCCTTCTGCAGCTTGTAGGCCGCCGTGCCATCGGACTTCTCGCCCCAGCCGGCCACATAGACGGGCGTGCCGTTGGGCAGCTCCTCCTCCTCCTCCCCGGTGGCTTCGCCGCTGCCCTCCTCCACCACGGAGCTGGGCAGCTTGATGGCGGCAATGGTCTCGCTGAAGGTCAGCGCGTTCACCAGCTCGAGCAGGGCGACGTCGTGGACAAAGTTGCCGTACGAGGGGTGGATGATGATGCGGGACACGCGGACGATGCTGCCGCCGGCGAACTGGTTGATGCTGCCCACGCGGACCTGCACATCGTCAGTGCTTACACTGTGGGAAAAAAGGGCAATTATTATCGACAAAAGGCTGTGGTTTGCCTGAAAACTTAACAGACTCTACGATCTTTATGGTTAAAGATCTTTGGGTTCCCTAACTAAGAATTTAAGTAACAATTTTCTCTATTCCTTGGGCCTTGTTTCAACTAGTTATACCCGGTACTCAGTGGTTAAAAAGTGTCTATTTTCGTGTTAGGGAAACTGTTTTTTGTATATGATATAGATTTAAATAGGAAATCCAATTCTTTAGACCTTGTTTCAACTAGTTTTACCCGGTATTCAGTAAATGAAATATTGTTTGTTCGTTGGTGAAGATCATTTAGATTTGAGATCATTTAGACTTATCGTTGATGACATGTTTTATGATGTTTATGGATATCTTAAACTCGATTTTAATTGAGTAAAAATGTCAGGTAAGCCCTTAGGAATATTCATAGGGCAATTTAAATGGGCTTTGAATGGGGTTCCCCCTGATTTGATGCCACATGTTGGGAATCTCTATGCAACTTACGGCGTGGAGCCCAAACTGGACACACAGTGGGCGGACGTGATGATGTATTTCGTGTCGATGATGCTGCCGGAGCACACGTGGGCCTTCAGGTAGCGCACGGAGACCGACCAGGGAAACTCGCCCTGGACGGCGTCCTCGCCGCCCAAAAGGCGGCCCTCGGGCACGGCCTGGACGGCGGCGAGGGCGAGGGCGAGGCCAAGGATTAGCAGGACGAGGCTGGCGGGACGTGGATCAGCCATGGCGATGGATTGGCAACTGAATCGACATACTGGCGATTGATCGATGGCCACCGTCTCTGGTGGCGATCTAATCGGCCAGGGAAATATATACGGCACCTGACGATAAGGCAATTTATGGGTTGAACAACACCGCCCGCGATTAGATTGCCTCCTTAACCCGTTGGTCGTAAACGGGGCGTCTCTATAAATGCCACCGGCTGGCACGGAGCGCGGCTCAGTTTCATTACCTGGGAACATGCATCCGGTTCGATCCCTCACGCTTCTCGCCCTCGTGGCGGCCTTGGGCCTCCTGCATGCCGGACAGGCTGCCCGGCTCCCGGCGGCCGTCGGCTCCCAACCCCACAGCATCTCCCTCCGCCGGAACGGAGCCCACATTTGTGGCGGATCCCTGATCACCGCCAAGGTGGCCATCACTGCCGCGCACTGTGTCAGTCTCTCGGGCGGACAGCAAAGGTACCAAAGGACACAGGTCACAGGTCACAGTCACCCATTTCATAAAGTTTGTTGTCTCCCAGGAGGTTTTGAGCCAAGGTTGTAGTTGCATTAACTATTGGTAAACTCATTTTAACCCCTACAACTCGTTGAGTGATTGCAAAATTACGCAAGACGAGGTAGTAGTTGCTTACTCTATATGGGTTTTGGCATTTTTTGACTTGAAGAATCAGCAAAAATAAGGCAAGATAAAGCTATATTTCATTCATCAAAAGTTCGAGGCAGTTTTCCTTTAATTTTATTTAGAAACTTGAAACTCTTTTTTAACTGAAACTCTTCTTTATCTATTTTATTTTGGCTCATTTGGTCATCAAATCTTTCAACAACATTTATATTTATACCCTATATGAAATCTCAAATATATAGCCCCAAAATGAGCAGTAAAGAATTGAAGAATAGGAGAAGGCTCCTCATGGTTTTCTGGGAAAATTCTAACGTATTTCAGGAATGTTTAGCCATCAATTAGGTTGTGCAAGCCCATCTCTTAAATTAAAGCTTAAATACAAAAGAATCTGCATCACAACTCAATCGAAAAGTTCTGTGAAAGCCCTTCTAAATTGGAATCTTTTTGGGTGACACAACCCCTTTAGCTACCCTCCCCGAAGCCACAATGTCAGAGTGGGCAGCATCCAGCGCCTGGCTGGTGGCCAACTGATCGCCCTCTCCCAGATCATCATCCACCCGGAATACTCCTCCTCGACGGCTGCGGGAGCCAATGACTTGGCCTTGTTGGAGCTGGAGACCCCGGCGACCCTCAACGACAACACCAAGCCCATTGACCTGGCCCAGTCGCGACCCGCAGCGGGGGCCGAGGTCACCTTCTCCGGCTGGGGCGCCTCTGTGCCAGATGGCTCCTTCAGCCACGCCCTCCAGGTGGCCAGCAGGCAGGTGCTGAGCAGCTCGGAATGTCAATCGCAGCTGTTCCTGGGGCAGGAGGATCTGTTGTGCCTGGCGCCTGCGGCGGAGGACGCTGACGTCTCGGGACTCTGTTCCGGGGATGCCGGAGCTCCGGGCGTCTACAACAACCAGTTGGTGGGCATTGCCGCCTTCTTTGTGGGAGGATGCAGCTCCTCGCAGCCGGATGGCTATGTGGACGTTACCAAGCACTTGGAGTGGATTGCCGAGAATACGGCTTGAATAAATCGAAGATACTCACTAGACTTGGCGGGGAATTCTGCTTTCCCAAGGGTTTCCCCAGGGATTTGATTTGGGTTGTGATTTTCCCTACTTTTTAACGGCAATCAAAAGATGTTTATTGGGTATTTAAGGCCCTCGAACAGATTTCCTGCCCATAAACACAAAGCCAGTTGAGCTACTAGACCTTTGCTTGATCTTATCGCAGTCCAAGGGCCCTCGAGAAAAACAATTGATAGGGATTTAGTGGGTCTTACATCAGAGGAGGTGTTTCCTGCTCTGAAGGCAACGTGGTTGCTGTTTATCACTTAGCTCTACCCCAATCATTTCTAGTTCTATATTTCGAACCGGAAAGCCTCCGGAACGGCCAAAATAAACACCTATAAGTATGCCAGTGAATTAGGTGGGACAAAAACGTGGACAGCTTTTGCTTGTATTTCTTAAAGACTTCTCGATTAGTTGGCTTAAAAGGTAGCAAAAAAAAATGATCACCACTTGCTGCTGACGAATGGCTATTGTTTATTGCAACTGCTGCTGGATCCAAGCGTAGTTGGCCGCAATGCTGATGAACCTCTCGGGGAGCATGCCTCCGCACTCGCCCAACATCTGGCCACCCAGGCCCACCAGCTTGCCCTCGAAGACGGCGGGGCCGCCCAGGTCACCGGAGCAGATGCCCTGACGACGTTGATGGCCCAGGCACAGGACCTGATCGTTCTCCGACGGCTCCTCCTCGTTCTTGGCCAGGCTGCACTCCCTGTCGGCCACCACCTCGGCCACGCCGATCTGCAGGGCACGGTGCATGTTCACCTCAGACTCGGTGGTGCGGCCCCATCCGGAGATCTCCACCTGGGCGCCAAGGGCGGGGGTGTTCTGGTCCAGGGCAATGGCTCCGACGGTCTCGCCGAAGGGTATGTCCTCGTCGAAGCGCAGCAGAGCGATGCCGGTCTTCAGGGTGTTGTAGTTCGGGTTAATGGTGATCTCTGCCACGCGCACCTGCTTGCCGCCGGTGTAGAGGTCCACGGATCCCACGGTGATGGCGAAGAGCTGAGGGGGCCAACTGTTAAAAATATTTGAAATGATTAACCGGTATTACACCAAATTGTAGCTCCACATCTCACTGATCACTGATCACGTTTATGGCCTTTGTAGAGCTCATAATGATTGGCAAGAACTTGTGAAAATTAAATGATTACTTCACATATTTTGCCGATTCAGGCAGCAAATTGTAGTACTGATTGCTTATCAAATTGTGCGTTCAAGAGCCTCCAACTTAAGTTACAGAAAGGGAAACTCAAAAGGGCTTGAAAACCCATTGAAAAACTAAACGTAAACCTCGAGAATCTTGCGAGAAAGCCATGCCTGATATCACAACAATGGTGCCTTTAAGAGCCTTTAAATGAAGTCAAGGAACTGTAGCCTCCAGTCAACTGTACTTACGGGGTATCCTTGCCCTCGGAGCAGACGCAGCTTAGGGCGGTGAGGGCGTGGCGCTTGCCAATCACCACAGCTCCGCAGTTGTAGCTGCCGCCAATGGAGAGGGCGGCCTGGTAGGGCAACTGCCCGACCACCGCATCCTCGCCACCGGCAATCCTGCCCTGCGGATGGGCCAGGGATCCGGCCACCAGGACCAGGGCAATCGCAAGTGTCAGCTTCATGATCGTCGTCGGTGCTTGTAACTCCTTCGGCTTTACCTCTACCGGTTTGGATGCCTGGGGGCCATCGCCTTAGCTTTTATAGGCACTTGGGGCCCAGGAGATACACGTATCTTATCGGAGCAATAGATAGCCCCCATCCGGTGATGTGACGGCTTCGGCACCTGCCCCTTCTGATAAGACAAGCCCTCTGCGATTAACTTGCCTTGTCAGTTGGCTGGGGGGATCGCGATTCGAATCTCAGGTATCTCCGGGTGATCTATTGGATTTCTTGTCAGTTCTGACAAGAACATTCGACTTTGAATCAAAGTAGTTAACAGGAATTTAAAGCGGCGGTGGGCAGCGCATAGCTCTTTCAGCTCCCAAAAACAAAAAGCTGTGAATGCCTCGAACAAAAGAGAATCGCCTTGTGCACGTCATCCGAAGTTGACGGTGAAAAGGGAATGTGTGAAATTGCACAAACAAGATATGTAGAACCAAAAAATTGGACGCAGACCCTTTTTTTTCATTTTTGGTCGGCTCCTAAGCTTAAAATCTGTGCCCACCTCTGTTTTAGTGGTAAAATATACTTTCTAGAAAAGTTTTATACACTTCCAGAGGTTTCACTTGATTGTTGGCTTTACAAAAATGAAACTGCATTTGGTTGAACCTTGCAATTCGAGTATAAGCATTCACCTTACTTCGAGTGGCCTGTCATGATCCCTAGGTATCAATGAACTCTGCAAAACTGATGGATGGATGGATGGATGGATGGCGGGGTAAACACGTTTGAGGCATGCCACCAGGTGGCTGGGGCAACGCTCTCGGCTTGCCACAGCGGCACGTAGTCGGGGCTCATCTTGCACATCTATTTCAATTCGATTTGGTGGCACAACCAGTTGCCTCTCCATCCCAAAGCGAACCACATTTCGCGCCTCCCGAGAGCGTTATTTTGTATGAAAACAAACCGCTTAAATGGTCTGCTTTCCCGCCAGTCTTGTCCATTCGCAGTCCAAGCTCAGAGCCACACAAGCCGTCCCACGATGATCTTGCGGACACCTTTAGTCGCCGCCGGCCACCTGCCGCTCCTCCTGCTCCTGCTGCTGCTCGCCCTCCTCCTGCCGGCCAGTCCTCCGCTCTGTCACGGCAAAACAGTGGATCCCGCCTCCAATCCGGCCCAGATCCAGCTACCGGAGCAGGCCCTGCCCGAACCGAGGGCCTACATGCCCGACGCCCAGCACCTGGACTTTGTCTACCACGATCACGAGGAGCTCACGCGATTCCTCAGGTGAGTCTCCCAAAGTAGTCACCACAGGTTGAGTGGTATTATCTTTATTATTTTATTTTTAAATAATCTAAAATAACCCTATAAAAAGTGAAGGTATTTTGCTTATTTAATATCACAATCTTTTTCAAAAGCTAATGGTAATGGATCTATGCAATTTATCAATATTATTCTATGACAGTAGGCAAAAATATATATACGTATAGTAGTCGTATATATACAAAAAGTCTTTACTCTAAATTTGCTAGATATTTTTTTACTCAAAAATCTTTAGACATTGAAATATGAATTCATGATCTCAAGAGATTTAAAGGCAATTAGTTTTTAAATGTCTGCAATATTTGGTTTAAAGATTTCCCAAAAAAACACTCACGAGCCTAAATGTGATGGACTTTCCTAACAACAAAATTCGAACATTGTCTCAAGAGATTTGTGCGGCACTTAATTATATTCGTTTCCAAATATATGTGTACTTTTCCGTTTAAAAATATCTGTGTACTTGTGACCATTTCTTAGTTCTCGTCAGGCAATATCATAAACAATTATGAAACAATATGATTTGCTTTACTTTGTGGCTCCAATTAGTTTGATAACTGTGATGTTATCAAAATGTTTTGTGTTATATTTAATAGAGCCACCAGTGCCCGGTACCCCAATTTGACGGCCCTGTACTCCATCGGCAAGTCCATCCAGGGCAGGGATCTGTGGGTGATGGTCGTCAGCTCGTCGCCCTATGAGCACATGGTGGGCAAGCCGGACGTGAAGTACGTGGGAAACATCCATGGCAACGAGCCCGTGGGCCGGGAGATGCTCCTCCACCTGATCCAGTACTTTGTGACCAGCTACAGCTCCGATCAGTACGTGAAGTGGCTGCTGGACAACACCCGCATCCACATCCTGCCCACCATGAATCCCGACGGATATGCGGTGTCCAAGGAGGGAACCTGTGACGGCGGACAGGGCAGGTGGGTTCTCACTTATTTCAAGTATTAACATTTTTAATAAATCTAAATAAAATCTTGACGGGCAGATACAACGCCAGGGGCTTCGACCTGAACCGCAACTTCCCGGACTACTTCAAGCAGAACAACAAGCGCGGCCAACCGGAAACGGATGCTGTCAAGGATTGGATATCCAAGATCCAGTTCGTCCTCAGTGGCAGTCTCCATGGCGGAGCCCTGGTGGCCAGCTATCCCTACGACAACACCCCCAACTCCAGTAAGTAGTCCCAAGAGTGAGGAGGACATTCCTTTCATTTCCTTGGTTTTATAGTTATGTCAGCGGGGTTATTATTGCTATCGGGGCAAATAATAGGGCTTATAAACAATATAATAGATATGATTTGGGTGAGGTGTTCGCAACCGAAACTTTGTTAGGAAGCGCTATATTCAAACCGAGGGGCCGGTGACTGGTTTCTAATCAAAGTCCACAGAAATCCGGTGATTTCTGGTGGGTTATCGGGAGTTTTTGCTTCAATTTAGTATCAATTCAATTGCTGATATTCAGGCATTTAATTTGTGCGCAAAGTGGTTTTGCAAATGCTTAGGCATACTCGTCATTTCAAATTTTTGGAGGTGTTTTTGGTGCAGAATTTTATCTAATTTGTGGTCTTTTCTTTACGCATTCTATTAAATATAGTCAATAAACTCCACCTACTTTTCAAATTTAAAATATCAAAACAGATAAGGCTAATAACATTGAACATATTGGGTCAAAACTTTACCTAAATTGCACATTCTTTCGATTATTGATGTTTTTATGTTTATGCGCTGGAGCACCGATAGGTATCAGCTGGTGTGAACAACGCCCAAGTTAAAAATCTGTGCCCACCGCTGCTATAAAGTATCGAAAGTATCACTTGTAACATCGGACCCATTTGAATGCTTCACATTTTAAAGATTTAACCCGGCGTATGGCTCCAAAAACATAGAAAGACAATTGCTATTTCATAGATAATTTTGAGGTTCAGGAATTAACTCGGATAATACGAAATTAGGTGTTCCAAATAGTGGTTTAAATTATGATTTCGTACACCTTTGGTTGCCACAACTCTTGACCGAGTTCCGATTGATAAAGCTCCTCTCGTTTGTTACTTCTCCCACCAATATGGCTGCTCAAAGGGATCTGCCGTTCGTCCGCCCTGTGCGCGAGTGAGTTGCCGCGAGTCCTGCGAGTCCTTGTACTCCC